>CM062098.1:10497534-10608741 GCA_031163375.1 Conogethes punctiferalis
GATTAGAAGTATAGATGAAAAGCAAACAAAGACGCGGGCGTCTCTTTAAAAAAAAAAGTATCTGAGTAAGTTATCAGTTGTAGTACCCATAGTACAAGCTTCGGCTTAGTTTGGGGGCTAGATGGCGCTGTGTGGGACCAGCGTGGCATGTCTTGGTTATTTGTTCTCTTCGCTTTCCCACAAACGCAGCATGTATGTCGTGCTACCATAGAAAAAAAACGACGCACATTGGATTGTGTGGTTTCTCCTTAAATAGTCCTAAATTAGGTATGCTGTTCTATTTTTAAACATTCTATGGTAGGATAAACATACAAATACAATCTGCCGTGAGTATTGTCTCTTATGAATTGCTATTGTAGTGAGACAAAAGTTAATTGTTTTAAAATAGCCTTGAAGCGAGAAGGTTGTTTATATTATTATTGTTTATTGTTCCCCCCCCCCCCCTTGATTTTACTAATATTATAAGAAGCGAATGTTTGTAATTCTTGTGAGAAAAATCTTAAACAGATAAAGACGAATTCTGTTTGCGAAACACAATCCGACTCTGTCGAGTATAACATCGGATATTTTATTTTAGTGTTCCATTCGGCTAGGCATTTTAAAAATAGTTTTTAGTTGAAAAAAGGTCAGAACGTTTCGAAACAATTGAATAATTTGGAAGTTATGTATGGGATCTACTATTGTAAAATAGGTATATATTATTTAAATACTACTAATGTGACTCTATTGTAGCTTGCAATATATTTTCCTTATTATTTTTTTAATTTAATAGCTTAAAAAAATCGTCCAATCTCTGCTCACCTACAGAGTAGCACATGGGAATTGACGAAAGAAAGAAATGGCTCAAAATGGCGAATAACTGGAGAAGCCTATATCCCGCAATGGGCCTGCGATGGCTTGGTGATGATATGTGTACCTACTACTATAATGTCTGTAACACCTTTTTCCCCTGACATGTTTAATTCTGGTGCAATAAAGAGTACTATCTCATCATCATCATCAGTCAGCCCACATTAGTCCATTTCTGCAGGATATGGACCGGGCTAGGCCTCTCCCAAAATCTCGCCACTGTGCTCGATTTTGGGCTTCTCGCGCTCCGGCACGTGCCAGCCGTCCTGCGCAAACTCCACTACCCTGAGGCGTCCTACACTACGTTTGCGGAACCGGGCGGGTTTTCCCAGTCCAGAACTCGTTATCCAACGGTATCGGGTCTGCGGCTGACGTTGCCAGCCCACTGCCACTTCAGCTACTAATCCGGTGAGCTATGTCGGTAACTTTGGTTCTCTGCGAATCACCTCATTTCGGATCCGATAGCCCTTTTCCATAGCTTGCCTGTTTTGTGGACTAGCCGTACCGTGAGTGTCCACGCTTCGGCTTCTTATGATCATAACTGGTAGATCGCACTCATCGAAAACTTTCATCTTTTAGCACTGTGGGATCGACGACTTGTGAAGACTCGACGAAGTCCAAAACGCGTGCCCTGCCTAGCTGAATTATTCCATTTATCTCGTCTCGCAAGTTGTTTCCACCCAGTATCTATCTATCTATCTAAACATCCTATAGGAAAAGTTCGGAAAATTCAGTAGGGTACTGATTCCCCGATCTATGTACTTAGTCTCCTATATAAACAGGTAATCTCACGGTTTAACAAACCTGACGATAAGCCGTTCCTTGCATACATCGTAAAAATAACTCTTATATGCGATGTATAATTTGTGAATTATACTTACTCTTATCAATGTTATTACAAGATTAAAAGAACGGGATTTTCTAACGTAAAGGTTTTTGTAGTTTATCCGTATGGTTTAAGTTATAAGTTATATCATGTTAAGGTATAAGTATATCATGAGGTTAAGTATTCCTTTTGCGAGTTTTTGGAACCATGGGCACTGGGACCAGCCAAAACGAAAACGATCGTTCGTTGAACGGATCGCGTATTTTTTGCAAAATAAATCTCTCCCATTTGTCCCTCCCGTGTATTATATTATTATATGAATTAAGTTAATTCAAATCGACTTTTGACGAATTTTAGTTCGTATATTCGAACACGGGAGGGCGGGATTGTGGTACCAAAGTACGCGATCCGTTCAACGAACGATCGTTTTTTGGTGGTAGGGGCCCTGCGTCTAATATGGTGCAGGTCGTGTATCTGCTCTGTTCATAGTACTAGTGGCACCATTGAAGTAAGATTGAACAATAACAATATTGAATAGTGAAGGAAAACAAAAGAGAAACAAAAACCAGTCGAATTGAGAACCTCCTCGTTTCTTGAAGTCGGTTTAAGTGATTAAAATAGTTGTTGTACCTACTCTTGTGAACCCAACGCAAAGTCGGTTTGAACTCATATTTTAACAGGTACCTACGTACTCGTACTATGAATATTAAACGACCTAAGACCTATACATGTAAATACAAGACTTAAGCGACCAAACGTGCAAGTTTGGTAATTAACCAATCCCGACGGATAGCATAGCCGCGGACGGCCCGATTGGCCAGAATAAAAGTTGTCGCCAAGTTTGATTCCAATCAGAGTTGTACAATTGCCGTGTGTTCGGAGTTTTGAATGTATGTAAGCTGCGGAATATTGATATTCGTGCGGTGTGCTAAAATTAACCTTGCTATGGAATTTCACAGTTCATCCTATAGGCGGTTGCAACTGACAGGTGATTGGTTTGGTTGCTTGTTTATAGTCGCGGCAACTTGGGCCTATTTTTCGCTTTCCATCAGGCTACGGGAGGCTATTATGCTATGCCACAAAAAAATATTGTGACGTAGGGAGCGACCCATCATCTTTACGTTCCTCGCGAATAGGTACCTATTTTTTATTATATCATAGAAAAAGTTAGTTAATGGCAGCACATCACTATTTCTTGGTGCAAGGGGTATCACAAAATACCCAAATACACTACCGGTGGTGCTAAAGGTCCGAAAGGACGCCACCATTACCGCCCGTGGTGTAACCTGGTGAATAACAAACGAGGCTTTGACAACCGGACTGGTGGCGGAGCTTTGCCCACTAACTGTACGCCAGCGATCGCAACCCGCCTGCCCAGCGTGGACGATTATGGGTATAACCTCCAGGTGTTTGCCCCAAGTAGCGAACACCTGGGCGGCAGCAGCCTCATCAGCAGATGATGAGACCAATCTAAGAAAGAGTTTGTTACAGTCACCTTTGATGGTAAGTGTTTATTTGATACATCCCGGCGCGATCAAACATACCTACAGATAAAAAAAACTCCTGTTTTCCCACCACTTCCCTTCACTGCTCTGATGCTATTGATTGAAGCCTGCCCAGGAGTATGAAAATAATTGTTCAAGTTTCATTTTTGTATCGATAACTAATCACCCCTGATAGTTATTTTAAATATGCTTTATACTTCAGAAAACCTAGACTATACAGTTGATGGTAGTTTAATCATAAAAGTATATAAATTGCACAAGTCTAAGGAGTAAAGAATGGAACAGGGATCCCAACACAGGCTTAGCCTGTATCTTGGGTAACCAAAAACAATATAGTTATAGTAGTAACAGAGCATAATAAATACTACAAATACACTACTTATAAAGAAAATACATTCATGTACAGAATTGACCTCCTTGATAGATTTATTATAAGTATAGATTAGATTTCGTAGAATAAGGAGCCCGACAAAGAGTTTCGGGGAAGGACCTCCACCCTATAGAATACCGCAGCCAAATGACCTCTGGGTCGTGTTTCGCCGGTGAGTAGGGTTTCCGGAGCTCACTGGGGGGGGGGGGGGGGTGGTTAAGGTTGGGCCGGCATGGCGGTGGCAACTGACAGGTAACTGACCAGTTACTTGCCAGTTGTCACAGGCGGGCTTGGGCTTCTCTTTCGCTTTCCATCAGGCGTAGGGAAGCCATTATGTCGAGCCCCGAAAAAAAAAAAAAAGAGTTCCATAGTTTATTCTCTCAAACGAGATTTCCAAGTTGTATAGTTCCTTTTACTGAGCTACAATAAAAAAAAGTTCTAAACCACACGATCCTCTCCTACTAGTGTTCAATAGTATTTTGTCCGTCTTTTTGTAGGTCAAACCGCCACGAACAGTGGTCGTTAAACAAATAGGAGTTGGGTTGTGGTGTTCAATTTCACGATACGCTGCTTCAATCGTGAGAATTCGCGATGGGGGACTGTACGGTGACCATGACTGTTTTCATAGAAAGCAATTAAAAGAATCTACAATAGGCTATTATGGCTAAAAATTGTAATTAGTCCGTCTTTTAGCTTATTCAAAAATAAATGACACGTATTTTTCCTTTTTTAATTCAAATAAACAAAAGCAAAGATACAAGGCATCAAAAGTTAGGAGTGGGAGTCTTTGACGTCACTCGCTCCCGTAAAAATGCCTCACCGAGTGACGTCACGCGTAATTTCAACGGGCTATAACTTTGTAATTTTTAGTCTAATTTACAAATAAAAAAACGTGTCTTTTATTTTTGAATAAGCTAAAAGACGGACTAATTACAATTTTTAGCCATTATAGCCTATTCTACACTAATATTTTTTTTATGCAAGAAGCGGCAGACGAGCATGTGTGATGCCTGATGGTAAGCAGTCGACACCGTCCATGAACACCTGCAACTCAGATCGAGTTCTGGGGTCGCTGCCGGCCTTTTAAATACGTTCGTTTCTATTATAAAGAAGAAATAGTTGATTGTTTTTTTGTTTGTTTGTTTGCATAGAATTGGCTCCGAAACTATTGAACCGATTTGAATAACTCTTTTACTGTTGGAAAGCTACACTATATCCGGTGAACATAGGCCATATTACACTTTTCAAAAAAGTAAGGGATTTATACTAAAACTTCAATAATATAACTCCAATGTGAAAAATGATTATGGGTATATCCTCCAGAAGTTTGCCCTGGGTGGCGATTACGGGTATATCCTCCAGAAGTTTGATCTAAGTGGCGAACAACTGGAGAGGCCCATATCCAGCAGTGGACTGCAATAGGCTGATGCTGATGATGATGAATGTGAAAAAATTATCCGGAAACCACAAGGATGAGTCATGGTCATAACGCCTTAAATCGAAGTACATCGCATGGCATATATTGCCAATGCTCAAAGTAGGTCGTGTAAACACCTCTTGTTAATGAAGTTTGTAAGAGTATACTAATCGGAACAAAACCTGACCGAATTACGGTCGTAACAGCCTCCAAGTAGAGTACTGGGCTTCTTCGCGGAATAAAGGTCATTTATACCGCCCTGCTCCCACCCGGCAAAAGGAATACAATTCAAATCATCATCAGTTAACTGCTGGGCATAGGCCTCTTCCAAGGTTCGCCAGTGTGCTCGATTTTGGGCTTCTCGCATCCAGCACTAAAATTCAAATATGGGCTTTAAATATTGAAATATAGCTTTTATATCGTCAGTAACCTCGAAAGATGATACTCATAGATTTTCTACCATCTTTCGAGGCGCAAGACGGCTGGCAAGTGCTGGATGCGAGAAGTTCAGGATCGAGCAAAATGGCGAACGCTTGGGGAGACCTTTGTCTAGCGGTGGACTTCGAGGGGCTGATGATGATGATGATCAATAAACCTGAAGAAAAAAGACCAAAACAATGGCTAATCTGCGTCATCATTACCATCAGCCTATGGCAGTCCACTGCTGGACATAGGCCTCTCCAGTGGTTCGCCACTTTCAGCAGACATCTGGAGGCTTCACCTATAATCGCCACACCGGAAAGGCGGGTTGGCGATCGCATGGCATAGCTTCTCGCTCCGATGACGCTGCTGCCTGTCTTCGGTCTGTGCTATTTAGCAACGCCTTCAATCGTGATAGTTATACCGCCACCAGTCGGTTGCCAGGCCAGGTTTGTTATTCGGCAGGATGCACCACGGGCAGGTGAGGGCGAAAAGATGATAGGCCGCTTCCTTACCGCCCAAATCTGCGTAAACTTTTGAATTTTCAAATTGTCGGCGATCTCGCGTCCAAAAAGTTTAATTTTTACGTCATTTTTCGTCCGTTTTCATCGTGCGAGCGTATTATCTCACTCATTTAAGCTTTGGCCCTCTGCAAGGTCAGAGGGACGAGAGTAAAGCGTGGATGATACTGAATGCGAGACGGACGCGAGAAAGGGCGAGACTTAATGAGGCAGTGCGAGACTTCGCTAAACTTAGCTAGACTGAGTTTTCTCCTGGTTCTTAGCGATAGAAGTATAAATCATAGAGCGTATTTGCGATCTTATCGCCGCGTCAGACTCATCATCATCATCAGCCTATTGCAGTCCACTGCTGGACATATGCTTCTCCAGTTATCCGCTTAGGCCAAATATCTAGGGGATATACCAATAATCGCCACGCTCTGGCAGGCAGGTTCTCGATCGCAGGGCGTAGCTTTTCGCTGCGGTGACGCTGCTGCCCGTCATCGGCCTGTGGTATTTAGCTACGTCTTCAATTGTGATGGTTATAGCGGCACCAGTCGATTGCCAGCGCTTCGCTTGTATTTGGTAGGATGCACCACGGGCAGGTGAGGTTGGCTTGGTACAAGTGAGCCATGACAATAGGGAATATGCATGACTTTTTTTTTATGGATTTATTGAGATCTTTTGTCTTCCAGATACATAAATATCGAAGAATTTTTAAACTATCTTTTCTATTAAGCGAGTTATAAAGCGTTAAAGTTATTGATTAGACAGAGAGATCCGATGCGGTAGTTGACGTCACGTACCGTAAGCGCCGTACTAACTCCATAGAAAAATCTGTTTCGCGAGAGAGAGACGGATATATTCACTTTCAATGACTGTATCTCGCCCATTTTTCAACCAATTTTGATTTTGTTTTCACTGTTCGTAGTAGATTTTGATCTATTTTACGATAAATTAGTAAATACCTGAAACTATTTTTCATGCATATTTCCTATTGCGAGTAATGCCAGCATAGGCGTGACTTGTCACACAGCCTTTATAACCTAAACGGCGTGCTTAGCCCAAATTGTTCCTACATTAGACCAATTTTTAAAACGGCCGTCCCCATCTGCTTAGGTCTGTAGCCAAATGAAAAAAGAGTCTTTGTTACATCTATTTGTAGGTCATGGTCATTCGGCAGGAGATTATCGCCGTTATATAGTAAGTATTTTACTTTTGAGGTTGTAATAATCTTTGGCTTGAATTTCAAGGGGTAATTTGAAGAATACTTTTTGGATAGATTAGATAGATAGAAGATTACATTAAAAAACATTTGCTAATACCACAGGCTGATGACGGATGGCAGTGTCACCGGAGCGAGAAACTACGCCCTGCGATCGCTAACCCCAACGTGAAGATCTTAACTATTTAACTAATATTATAAAGCTGAAGAGGTTGAATGTTTGTTTGAACGCGCTAATCTCAGGAACTACTGGTCCGAATTGAAAAATTCTGTGTTGAATAGACCATTTATCGAGAAAGGCTTTAGGCTATATAACATCACGTTGCCACAATTAGGAGCGAAGAAATAATGGAAAATGTAAAAAAAAATGGGGAAAAAATGACTATTCCACGCGGATGAAGTCGCGAACACAGCTAGTTACGGATAAAACCTACAGATGTTTGCCAAAAGTGGCGAAGAACCTCCCGATCTCAGTCCAGCAGTGGACTGCATACTATCCAGACGTTGGTGGCGCGCACCAAGAGATTTAGATCCTTGTTCCTGCCCCGTGGCACCAAGTCATGGAATGCCCTTCCAGCTCATGTGTTTCCTTCCTCTTACAATTCTGTGTACGTTAGGCGGGGCGTGAAACGGCATCTCAGTGGAACTTCAGGGTGAGGGCGACAGGCGGAATGGGTTTGTTCTATTATACCTTTCGACCTAATTTTTGGACCTCACACCGCTTACCATCAGGTGGAGTGAGGTCATCCTGAAAGCTTATCTTATAATAAAATAAATAATAATAACTAAATTACGCCCATGTAGCAATCGAGCCACAATAATATTACACATGTGACCTCTTAAGATCGATATTTAATATAATATGAGCGGGAAAATATACCCAACAATAAATTCTGTCATTCACCATCGGTACACACGAAAAAATTACTTAAGAATTGGGTGAAATGCGTAAATACAGGAGAAGTATTGGCTGTTTCCGTCTGGCTGAGTATGTGAAGCTAGGTAAAAAGGTTAAATAGTTATTATTCTCGAACCAAATGTACCTACTTATTAGTTAGAGTATATCCCTACTAACTATGTATTTATGTATTTATTCGCAAAAAAAAGTATCGAAGTGAGTTTATCAGTTGTTTAGTACCTGTAGTACAAGCTTCGGCTTAGTTTGGGGCTAGGTGGCGATGTGTGGCCCAGCGTGGCATGTCTTGGGCTATTTAACATTGTACGATGATTCTAGGATGTATTTATATAACAGATATCGAAAGTAGTCTCAACTAACTAGCCGAAAGCTAGATTTTAATTAGGCATATTCTTGTCTAATCTATCTACATTTCTACTAAAATAAACCACAAGAAAATTCTGCCTGCAAAACAAAAGGCGAAGAAAGTGCCGACCCTCCTCCCGAATATAATTTGTCACTTGTCACCTGCCTTACTGCTGTACAGTCGGCGTTATTTGAGTATGCTAGGTGCTTTATTAGGTACGATCTTTTATAGTACCTGGTTGCAAGAAGCGACAAACGAGGCTCTGACATTCGACTGGTGGCGGTATAACAATCACTAGTGAAGACGTGGGCCGATGGCGGCATAGGTAAAACCTCCAGATGTTTGCCCAAACCGGCGAACAACTGGAGAGGGCTATACTTTTTTTATATAGTGGCTCGACATAATGGCTTCTCTACGCCTGATGGAAAGCGAAAGAGAAGCCCAAGTCGCTGTGACAACGGGCAAGCAACTGGCCAGTAACCTGTCAGTTGTCACCGCAGCCCATCCCTAACTCCCCACGAGCACCCAGCGAGATACTGCCAAAGGCTGATGATTTTTTTTTATAAGAAGAGCTTTCAGGATGACCTCACTCCTCCTGGTGATAAGCGGTCGTGAGGTCTAAAAGTTAAGGTCAACAAGCACAATAGAACAAAACCCATAACGCCTGTCGCCCTCAACCTGAAGGCCCACTGAGATGCCGATACTAGGATACACCAGCCCGTGATGCATTCTGACGAATAAGGCTCAGGCAAGCTGGCAACCGATTGGTGGCGGTATAACCATCGTGACTGAAGGCGTAGCTAACACCACAGGCTGATGACGGACAGCAGCGTCACCGGAGCGAGGAGTTGCGAACGTCAACTCATCTGACGTGAGATTATGAGTAAAGCCTCCAGATGTTTGCCCAAAGTGCCGGACAAATGGAGCGGCCTATGTCCAGCAGTGGACTGCGATAGGCTAACCATGAGCCCTATAAAATACCGCAGCTAAATGACCTCCGGGTCGTGTTTCTGCTGGTGAGTAGGGCTTCTGGAGCTCGAGGGGTACGGTTGAGCCGGAATGGCGGTAGCAATTGACAGGTAACTGACCAGTTACTTGCCCGTTGTTACAGCGACTTGGGCTTCTCTTTCGCTTTCCATCAGGCGTAGGGAAGCCATTATGCCGAGCTACTATAGAAGAAATAGTTTTTCTGAGTTATTTAGTAATTTACATAGCATACGATTTGTGTGCATGAACATGTCTGTTTGTATTGGTCTGGGTGTTTTCTGTGTATAATATGTATTTATTTACAAAAAAAAAATTATCTAAGTAAGTTTATCAGTAATTGTCTAGTACCCATAGTACAAGCTTCGGCTTAGTTTGGGGCTAGATGGCGCTGTGTGGCCCAGCGTGGCATGTCTTGGATTATTTATTTATTATTATTATTTATACGAGCTTTGTTTAAGTGATGCCAACTGTACATTCCAACTTTTATTTACTTCAACCTTGAATACTAGTTACATTGCGCAGGTTCTATGTGCTTATGAAAAGGAAATAAGCTTATTGACTTACTCTAACGAGAAATGATTAATGTGCATACTTTTATATTATACCTACATGAATAGATGGAGCTATAATGGAGTACCTTAGTAAATTCAACATTAGTATTAAATTAATGAAATTTTTAACAGAAGAATTAACATCATCTGCCTGTCGTAGTCCACTGCTGGACATAGGTATGCCTCTCCAGTTGTTCGCCACTTAGGGCAAACACCTGGAGGATCCATATAATCACGGGTTTCAAGCCAGGGTTGGCGATCGCAGGGCGTAGCTTCTCGCTCCGGTGACGCTGCCGCCTGTCATCGACCTGTGGTACTTAGCTACGCCTTCAATCACCGTGGTTGTACCGCCACCAGTCGGTTTTTAGTCGGTAATACCTACATTAATTATTAATTTGTTGATTTAAATTGTTAATGAGACGAATATGTAACGGTCACCGTAATAAATATTTGAGTATGCAGCGGTTTCAGTTAAGGTTTTGTAAAGAGAATTCGAAATGAGGGATATAGGTACATACCTACCTAATTTATGGGTAGGAATTACATTATCTACTATGTTAAATGTTATACGAGTATTAGTTGCAACTCGTTTCGGGATTTCTTTTTATATAAGTACGTTAAAAAGAAGTGCTATATTTGACGCTCTTTATGGACAAGGTATCAATAAAGGAGGAAAATAAAGGAAAAATAGGGGCTGGACCGATTTTACTGTCTCCTCGACTCTTGGTTCAAAATGCAGGGGACACCAACTGAGACACCGAGCTAGTCATATAACCCAATGAAATACTTATCTGAAATACCCGAAGCGAAGCGAGGTCGGGTCGCTAGTCTAATTAATTCAAATCAAATAAAAAAATATTATGTATAATTATAGGTGTTATATAAATTATGAATATTATTGGCTGTTGTGTGTTGTGTGCTGTGGTGTATCTGTCGCAGTCATCTGGTTGAATCTCCTATTCAATTGAATGGCTAGCGCGTTCATTGAATGACGACATTCAATTGAATGCCTAAAGGACAACTCGTCAAGTTATTGATTGAAACGTTCAACGTCTTGACTGAACGTCATTTTAGCATAGTCGTTGAATGGGTAAAAGCCGACTGTGTAATGTTTAGTTTATAATTTTTCTTTAAAAGTATCCGGCAGCGGCGTATTAATAGGTAAATCCTTGCTGTCACACTATTTTCTAACGAATAAGTCAGTTTACAGCGAATCTAAGCAAAAAAAATATCAAAACTGTTCATATCTTTTTGACCATGTTTGACGCCATATTGGTTTTGGTGACTACGAACGCCGCGTGGGAAAAGAATGAACTAAATTACAATCACCTGACTGCTTCTACATCCGCTCTTTTCAAAGAGCTATGTTTCAATCCGCTACCTAGTTGGACGTTAAGTGACGCGTGTTTAGTCAACGTTCGGTCTAGTCATTAAATTTAATGCCGTCATTCAATGAACGCGCCAGCGATTCAATTGAATAGGAGATTCAACATGCGACTGCGACATATCAAAATAGTCTAGGAGTCACACTAAAATTTGTCCATGCGATTAAGCGGTATTTCGTTACATAATCATATCAAACTGCCAATTACTCGCACTTAGAATTACATATAATAACATTAATACTTACCAGTGTAAGGCTTAGTTAATTACTGAATAGCCTGGATAATGTTCAAAATCCAGTAGATACAAGTCTAGGATCAGGGCTTATCAATCTAGTTTATAGTGCCTTTAATTAACTAAATCACTATTATAATTAACACCTATTCAAAGGTTCTTGGAATTGAACGCAGTATTATCTACATTGGGGTATTTAGACTATAATGTGAGAGTATCAAATAATTGGGTATCAAACTAAGGGCTTATTTTTTGCTAGCTGTGCCAGCAACGACACACGCGCGCATATCGGGTTTCAAAAATAACGGACTTCCATAAAACGGCGCCTAAATTTTAAGCTGGACCTATAGCAATACATTAATAAAAACCGCATTCAATTCCATGAAGTAGTTTTCACGTAATGCGCGTTCAAACATAGACATAAAAATTTCTCCCGTTTTCCCAACACTTCCCTTCACTGCTCTGTTCCTATTGATTGTAGCGTGATGTAAAAAAATATTCGTTTTACTAAGGGCTTTTAGGAGACTTTTCGAAACTTCAGCTTTTCAACTGGTCGTAGTTAGCTGCCTAAGTGGCACGGGGCTAGTCTCCTTGGAGGTCAGAAGAATATTATTATATCTTGCATACTTACTAGGCTTGTCTCTTGAAGATTGGCCGTTGTGTCAGAAATTCAGTCCAAAAGGTATTATTATTTACTAGGTGTGCTCGCGACTTCGTCCGCGTGGAACAGTTATTTTTTCTCCGTTTTTTTTTTTACATTTTCCATTATTTCTTCGCTCCTAATAGCTGCAGCGTGATGTTATATAGCTTAAAGCCTCGATAAATGGTCTATTCAACACAAAAATAATTTTTCAATTCGGACCAGTAGTTCCTGAGATTAGCGCGTTCAAACAAACAAACAAACTCTTAAGCTTTATAATATTAGTAGAGAACTGTGTTTTATATTGTCTCATCCTAGAACGAATAGGTATCAAAACCTTACAGGCGAAATATTAAGTAAATACTTTTCTTCCCCAATGGCCGTGGCCAACTCTACAATAAAACTGGAAGACTTCCAAATAGTTTCTTTGACAAATTAATGGACAGGTTAACAGGAGCACACATGCGATTATTTTAGTAAAATAGTCGTTTAATAAGAACCCTATAGAATACCGCAGCCAAATGACCTTCGGGTCGTGTTCCTACCGGTGAGTAGGGTTTCCGGAGCTCGTGGGGGGTTAAGGTTGCGCCGGCATGGCGGTGGCAACTGACAGGTAACTGACCAATTACTTGCCCGTTGTCACAGTGACTTGGGTTTCTCTTTCGCTTTCCATCAGGCGTAGGGAAGCCATTATGTCGAACTACAATAAAAAAAACGTCCGTGTGGGTTCCGGATTTAGAATAGGACCATTCCATCTCATATCGTGGGTGCGGTAGAAGACAACTAACGGGACTCCGGGCAGATGAGGGCACCTGCCCGGGGTGCATCCTGCTGAATAACTAACGAGGCTCTGGCAACCGAATGGCGGTACAACCATCACGATTGAAGGCGTAGCTAAATACAACAGACCGATGACGGGCAACAGCGTCTTCGGAGCGAGGAGCTACGGCCAGCGATCTCTAACCCGCCTGCCCAGCGTGATTATGGGTATAACCTCCAGGTGTTTGCCCAAAGTGGCGAACACCTGGAAAGGCCTATGTCCAGCAGTGGACTGCGATAAGCCGATAATGGTGATTAATATGGGTGAAATAGCAAGTATTCATAAAGAAGAAATACATATTTCATACCAATATTCGTGGCAATAGGTCTAGCCTTGTCCTTCATAGGTGTCGCTAGGGTCCCGCGGGAGACGATTGGATCACGGGCGGATCGGCCATTCAAATCACGTGCCCAATACAGACACATTTTCTAGTTACGAAATATGGAGGTCTAGTGAGACAGCCAAGTCTTTAAAAGGTTTTTCAAGAAATTATTATATTTATACTTTACTAGCAGTGCCCGCGGCTTCGCCCGCTTCATGTCGGTGTGCCAGAGATGTGATTCTTCATCTCTTTTTTCGCAATATAAGGCAGCCTATGTCCTTTCTCAGGGTCTAAAGATTGTCTGCGCCAAATTTCATCAAAATCTGTTGAGAGGTTTAAGCGGAAAAGCGTAACAGACAGACAAAGTTACTTCCGCATTTATAATATATTATTAGTAGGGATGCCGATTATACGGCTAACTAGTACAAGCAAAAAGTATGTGGCATCTGTTTATTAATTGAAAAAATTGAAAAATGGTCGCCAGTTCCATCCCCTCAGGCATAAACACATTTGTGCATGAACATGTCTGTTTGAATGAGCTGGGTGTTTAGTTACTATGTATAAAATCCAAGTAAGTTTACCAGTTGTCTAGTACCCATAGTACAAGCGTCGGTGTCGAGCTAAATGGCGCAGTGTAGCCCAACGTGGCATTATTGTCTTGGGTTACATATTTTAATTGATGTTCTGCTATGTATAAAACTATCCAAGTAACCTTACAAGTTGTCTAGTACTCATGGTGCAAGTTTCGGACTTAGAACTATGTAGATGGCACGGTGTGTCACAGCGTGGAATGTCTTGGATTACATATTTTAATTGATCTTTCACCCAACTTGGCTGTATCACTACCGTGCGCCCAAATCAATCATTTGCGAAAGCGAATGAAACAGCGCGTGACCGACTGCCACATCCAGAGGGAACCTCTTTCGGCCATAATATTTCTTCCCGTCTGGAATAAGGGTTCGTAATAAGCTGACGAATATTCCCGCTAACAGAACGGCTGTATCAACAGGGATTATTTGTGTTGATTAGACTTTTGAGTCAAGTTGCTTTAATAAAAATTTAGTTCTAATATTTGACTGGCTCGGTGGCTCAATTAGTGGTGACCCCTGCCATCTGAACCAAGGGTCGTGGGTTCGATTCCCACCCGGGACAAACATTCGTGTGATGAACACTTGTGTTTGTCCCGTGTCTGGGTGTTGATATTTGTATTTAGTATTTATTTGTGGTACCTTCGTTTTTCTGATACCTCTGCTCTTTCGCTTTCCATCAGGCGTGGGGAAGCCATTATGACGATATATTATAAAAAAATTTTAGTTATTACAAAGAGTGAAATACTTACTAATAAAAAGACTTTATCTCTCCCCTGTAAGTTAAGTGATTTTTATCTACAAGTTACAGTTTTAAATTCAAAGTATGCAAATAGTAATAGAATCCTTACTTTAACAGCGTAGGATACTTAAAATTCTAAAGAACTTATTTTTCTACGACTTTAAAACTTGAATAGGCAAATTAACCGTCTTTAAAAGTCGTTAAAGAAAAATTTATAATAAAAATGAAGCTAATTTAAATCACTATTACCTACTCATTTAAAGATTTCTGCAAAGTCTTTACTTTGCAGAAATCTTTACTATGCTTTAGTTAATGCATACCAACCACATGATCTCAAGTTATGGTTACAGAACCCAAGTCGCTTCAATAACAAGCAAGTTGTCAAATCATCATCAGCATATTGCTGTAGGGGATGTAAGGGAGCGACCCATCATCTTTTCGCTCCAAGCCAACCTCACCTGCACGTGGTGCATCCTGCCCAATAACAAACGAGGCGCTGGCAACCGACTGGTGGCGGTTTAACTATTACAATTGAAGGCGTAGCTAAATACCACAGACCGATGACGGACAGCAGCGTCACCGGAGCGAGAAGCTACGCCCTGCGATCGCCAACCCGCCAGCCCAGCGTGGCGATTAAGGGTATATATCTTTTGTAAATAATTACACGTAGAAAACACCCAGACCAATACATACAGACATGTTTATGCACACAAATGTTTGTACTGTGCATGGTTCGAACCCACGACCCTTGGCTCAGAAATCAGATGTCACTACCAAATGAGCCATCGGGCCAGTCATTGTCATCAAATAGAGCGGTGATTCTTATTATTTATCGTCACCGCACGAAATAGTATTAGAAAGTCTTTGACTAGAATATTTCGTACAATGCGACACTGAAGTGAAATATATACTTACCTAGAAATATTTCTAACTATGTGCCCTATCCCTGGTCTTATTATCTCGGATCGTTTGTAAGGTAAGTGTCTAGACCATTCCTAGGTATATAGGCTTACAAAGGATCTGAACTTGCCTAATTTGCTTGTAGCAATTCCCTTAATGCCCCGACTAATTTCACTTAGGATTTACTAGCGAAATTTGCTCCTAGTCTAGATTTGTGGACTTCTTAATTGATTAGGAATCTTTTTAGGGTTCCATAGCCAAATGGGATGTAAGGGAGCGTCCTAACATCTTTTCGCTCCAAGCCAACCTCACCTGCCCGTGGTGCATCCTGCCGAATAACAAACGAGGCGCTGGCAACCGACTGGTGGCGGTATAGCCATCATAATTCAAGGCGTAACTAAATACCACAGGCCGATGACGGGCAGCAGCGTCACCGGAGCGAGAAGCTACGCCCTGCGATCGCCAACCCGCCCGCCAAGCGTGGCGATTATGGGTATATCCTCTAGATGTTTGCCCTAAGTGGCGAACTGCTAAAGGCTGATGATGATGATGATGATTTGTCTTAAGATATCTTAACTTCGTCTTCTAAGTCATTGTGGTGATAGGGTAAATGATACACATCTTGAGAGTATGGTGGCTCTATATTGAGTGTAAAACAAAATCACTTAATACAATTCAACTTATAATAAAACTACTGACTAAGCAGCTACGCCGAACGTTACATGTGTGACCTGAATTAGGTATTTTATGTAATAATATGAAAGATGCAATCTATGCACTTCAGTCTTGAGTGCCGAGCAACTGGAGAGGCCTATGTCCAGCAGAGGACTGCAATACGTTTTGTATAGCAAATGTCGTCTTGTCAGATTTAATCCTCATTCTGGCGCAGTTTTTCCTGCATTTTATTTGTTATACGTGATTGTTATATCTATAATTGAAATTGAATAGGCTGATGTTGAACGACCACCAACCCGCTTGCCAAGGATGCTACCCTTAGGGTAGGTAGTCACTCTATTGCTCCCCGGATCCGGGGGCAGGGGTATTTGCCCTCCCCGGACCAGGAGTGCCGGCCGCTTATCATCTGCGGCTGGCCAGGGTAGGCAGGGATATGGCCGTATGCTTCGGCGCTACCCGTGTCCCTGCAACTTGCTGCCCACGGGCGACACAGGGGGGTTTAGTGGGTATGCCCTCCCTTTTGGGAGGTGTGAGTCCCACACACCATGCCGCCTCCCCCCGGAGACGGCATGAAGGTGCCTAATGCATTCCCTTCTTAAAATAAAAAAAAAATGTAGTCACTAAGGAAATTCCCCCCCTATTGACAATATTCGGGGAGCCCTTCATCCAGGAGTAGACGTTTGCTTGCAGGCAGATTGTTCTAAACAAATGACTCTTAATTACAGACATCGATTGCCTAGGCGCTATGGCTCACTCCCAAAACTCAATGCTGATCTTAAACTTAATTAAGTAACGCCAGTTAATCGCTGCTCCCCATTAATCCGAAGGGCTAATTAAGCAATTGAGATAAATTTATATACGCCCGAAGATTTGGATTCGGATAACGTTGTAAATTTGGGATGTTGTATAATAGGGGAGAAAGTAGGTGAACATTTGTAGTGTTTTATTGTTAAGAAAAAAGAAAAACTGAGTTGTCACTGTAATCTATCCTATCCTATCCAGTAGGAAGTATCCTATCCTACTAATATTATAAACGCGAAAGTTTGTTTGGATAGATGGATTGATGGATGTTTGTTCCACTTTCACGCAAAAACTACTGAACGGATTTTAATGAAACTTTACAGGAATATAGTTTGTACATCAGATTAACACATAGGCTATGTTTTATACGAATATTCACGCGGGCAGAGCCGCGAGCAGCAGCTAGTACTTATAATAAATCTGTAAAGTGGTCAATAAAATTCTGTACATGAAATATATTTTCAAAATAACTGTTAGGGGTGATTTAATTAGTGATCGATACTGATGCCAAAAATGTAATCAGCAAAATTTTTTCTGTCTGTATGTTCGTTACAGAAACAAAAACTACTCGACGGATTTTAACGAAACTTGGTACAATTATTCTTCGTACTTCTGGGCAAGTTATACATAGTATACTTTTCATCACGCTGCAATCAATAGGAGCAGAGCAGTGACGGGAAGTGTTTGGAAAACGGGAGAAATTTTTATCTGTATGTTTGATCGCGCATCACGCGAAAACTACTGCATGGCTTTAAATATGGTTTTCATCAATGTAATGCTAGAGGTCTAACTTACAATTTAGGCACTATTTTATGGAAGTCCGTTAATTTTGAAACCCGGTATCCATGCGTGCGACGCCGCTGGCACAGCTAGTAATTTATAAACCAAAATATTACAGAGGCATGTCAACAGAGTAACCTAGTTCAGACTAGGCTTTAGATATTTTTTCGTCGACTTTCCCAATCGCCTACGAAGCTCGTTATCGGCTAAAGTTTTTTCAGCTCATTAAAAAATACTCTTTGGTTCGCTGTTGGGGTTTTTCTACAGATTTCTGAGTTTGAGTGCCGTGGCTAGCTGCCTACTTAATAATACGACGAAATTTTACCTACATTTAATGACTAAGTTTTGGACCGCGGCTTTTCCTATCTGAACATACAAACATTAACCGCATTTGCTATGTATGTATTGGTATATGGCGTAGGACAAGCAAAATAAAAAGCATGTTAGTTTTAGATGAGACAGTTTGTATTGATGTAAACCAAGTTATTGACAAATCAATGACAGATAGATTAGAAAAATAAACGATTTATGAAGAAGTTAGAACTGGATTTTTGTAATATGCCAACAGTATGTAATGTCATCAGCCTATCGCAGTCCACTGCTGGACATAGGCCTCTCCAGTTGATCGCCACTTTGGGCAAACATCAGGAGGCTTTACCCATAATCGCTGCGCTGGGGGCGAGTTGGCTATCGCAGGGCGTAGCTTCTCGCTCAGGTGACGCTGTTGCCCGTCTTCGGTACGTATATTATAACACCTTTAATTGTGGTGGTTATAGGGCCACCGGTCGATTGCCAGCGCCTGTCGTTATTTGGTAGGATGCACCGCGGGCAGGTGAGGTTGGTTTGGAGCGAAAAGTTGATCGGTCGCTCCCTCACATCTAAAAATGGAACAATGCTTTTGTAGTAGGTATTTTATAGTCTCTGGTTGTTCTTATAATAAAACCGATGAGTTTCTTTGTTCACCAAAATTTTAATGCCAAAAAAACAAAGTTCCTATAGACAGATACATAGAGAGGTGGCTTTCAATTGTATGGTCATCCACTGATACGTGATCAATCACGGCTTATGACGTAACGTACTCTGAATAACGATGACGTCGTTACGGCTCATTCGGTTTAAAGCAATTTGGTCTTTGTTCCTAAATCTGAACGTACCTACTTTTTTTATAGTATTCTAGCTGTGCCGGCGGCGTCGCAGGCGTATGTATCGGGTTTCAAAAATAACGGACTTCCATAAATTGCACCAATTTTTATTAAAATCCGTTGAGTAGTTTTTGATTCTATAACGAACATACAGATAGACAGACAAAAATTTTACTGATTGCATTTTTGACATCAGTATCGATCACTTATCACCCCCGATAGTTATTTTGAAAATATATTTCATGTACAGAAATGACCTCTGTAGCATACACGAACATACAACAGACACACACAACTACACACACTGTCAAACATCTGACAGTGACATCTGACATTGACATCTGACACTGACAACTGTCGTCTCGTTCCTACACTTCACGCAAGGTGCGGGGTGGGAGGACAGTCAGTCTGTGTCCCACCGCCGCCGAGTAAAGACGTGTTCGTGTGAGGATAGCGAGCCGATATCATTGGTACCATCACATCGTTCATTACTTTATTGTTCATGGTTATTTCATATGTGGATTAGTGTCTACTACATTTTGGCGACGACGGAAAAACTGTAAGTAATTTTACTGTTTATACTGATAGGAAAACTGTATTTAATTAAAAAAAAAAAAAAAAGAAAAGAAGGAAGAGTAATGGGTTTGGCTTCGTAAATAAAGAAACATATTCTTTCAATGTAAGATTTCTTAGATACGTAGCAATGTTTATTTATTTCAACTGCCAATAAAGTAAAATCAAGCGAGTGCTCGGATAGGTAGTACATATTTTATGTTTATTATTGTATCGTAGCTTCAAGCAAAAAAAAAAAAATACGTTTAAACTGTTTTATTTCAATCACTGTATGAACGTTTAATTGCACTAAAGAATATAATAAATAATTTTGCGTACCTACCCATCAGTTAACGAAATAATTATCCATGGTGGAAAAAGAACAATGTATCTTTACATTGTGTGTGTGTGTATCTTTACAAGTGAACGGGTACATATTTTGATTTGCATAATGCTGCAGTAATCTAAAAGATATGAGCAAAGTTGCTTAGACAATGTATTTAAGCATACATACAAAAATAAAAGAAGCTAAATCATATTGTTTTCAGTACACTATACTATTCGGTATTTGACCCGTTCAATAATCGCGGAATGGAACAAAGGTAGTAAAGTAATGGAGGTGTTAGGTAATTCACACACAATAAACCATGTTTAATTATGCAAGTACCTCGATTTCCGCGCATTATCAGAGCGTAATAATGACAAATAAACTTATTATATAACTTGCCTAGTTAACCAAAAGTATGGTATTAGGACAGGCACATAACGCACAGCTGCTACTTTTGCGTAGGGATTGTTACTGTCAGTTAGTTAATGACGTTATGGATAAAACATAAACCGAGATTAAGTTTTAACGTAAAACGATACGCGTGTAGGTATCTTAACAGTAGCAACAGCAGTAGGTATCGTTGTAAACAAAGCCACATTTTGATATTGTATGTAACAATCATTTAGGCTTGCCAGGTTTATTTATTTATTTATTTAATAGATTTACCAGCGTTTGTATACACCAAAGCTATACTATACTAGTACATGTTATCTTATCAACTAAGTGTAACAATCTTTTAAAGCCGCATGCATATAAAGACAGATGGGTTGAAGGTCCTGGATTGTTTCAGAATTTTGCCTCTTGACCTGTGCCCAATAATAAGACCTTGTTGTCCCGAATTCCGAAATCATTTACTACTAAGGTCTTGGTCTTGATTTCATCTATAGAATAAAGGATAACTCTAGCAATGTAAATATGTCAACAAAGGGAAAGTCTGACCAGTTAAATACTATTCATCAAAGTATACAAGGCTTACCTGGCAAAGAACTTGAATTAGAATTATATTTACATGAAAAATATACTACATGTGTATATATGACCGCACATTGGTTAAGATAATTTGAGTTATTGATTAGTATTGTTAATTATAAAGTCATTAGTTCGTTCACTAGGAATGCTGCGATTAGGGGTAGGTCACCGATATTAGTTAAAATGAAAATAGTCTTTTATATAATACTGGAATCAATGGTTGTCTGTTCAGTTTTAATTGAAGCCTCTGTGTTTGGTGATACTTCAGCCAGGACACGCTTGAATCAGGCCTATGAGCTTGGTGAAGCTTAGGCCAAAACAAGCTTAAGGCCTTTGAGTGGTGGAACTTCAACTGAAACAAGGTTAGCTCGTAGCCTCTCGAGTTGCAGCCAGGACAAGGTTAGTTAGATTATATTAATTATTAAATTCTTAAATATTTACCCTTACGAATGAATACATTTATTTAAATAGTAATAAAAATACATTTATTTAAATAGTAATAAAAATACATTTATTTAAATAGTAATAAAAACGTAAAACTCTTGACTGATTATTGTTAGAAAATTGAATACTGCTGAGACACCATATGTGTTGCGCTGCGTCTGGTTCACTGGCAGCGGGTGAAGCGGACTAATAGGACTAAGCATTCAGTAGAATTCCGCTTAGCGACCTTTTGTATGGTACTGGTCTGGCCACTGGCAGCTGGTGGAGGGGACTGGTATAGCGAAGCATCTGGTCAGGTCCCGCTGGTGGTAATCACTTGCATTGTGCAAGCCTAGCCCACTGGCAGCGGGTGAAGAGATGGCTTGGTACAACTGGGTATTTATTTATAACGTATTTATTTTGTATTTTGACTAAATTTACTTTCTCTTCTCAGTTGTTCACTCTTGATAGAGTGGTCGTGGTCATGGGGAGTCGTCTGCTACTGTGGTTGCCGCTTTCGCGATCAGTCCGCCGGTCCCTGCGGGTGGCAGGAGAACATTCCACCACAGGTGTCCCGGTGACGGACTTGATGGTGTCTGTCCAGCGGGTAGGCGATCGACCCCGTGGTCTATTACCTTTGACTCTGCCCTGAATCACCAACGCTCCATCGAATTGTTATTACGGGTAACGTGTCCAAAGAATCTGAGTATTCGTAATTGCTCAAGTGACGATTTCTTTGTAATTTTGTCTTTATTTTGTTCCAATCTAATTCAATCACCCTAAAAAAAAAAAAAAAAAAAAAAAAAAAAAAAAAAAAAAAAAAAAAAAAAAAAAAAAATTGGTTATGAGCATGTAAAACTGTAATTCATCTGATAACGCCAACCGCGTTTCGCAAGTCTAGCTCAATAGGATGGCGAGTGGAAGGGGCTCTGCACAACAAGGCATTTGACTAATTACAATGTAAAGACACTGGTAACAATATCAATATTTTTGGGGAGTCGCTATCAGTCAATAATCCTTTGAAAGCAAAATACTGGTCAGTATCGTAGTGATAGCGTTGCTTTAATTTCAGGATATCGCACATCGATTTGTCTATTCAATTATCCCGGGAAAAATAATTATTATATTATTCTTGATAGTTAATTGTAATTCATCTGTTGAATTATGTTATATTGAATAAATATCTAAAATGAATTGTACGAAATATAGAACTGCTCATTCTTGCTTTGTGCAGCCTAGCTCACTGTCTGAGCGAGTGAAGGCGGTTTGGCATAACTAAACATTTGACTCATGACAGTGAAAAAATAATTATTCGACTTACATACTTACTAAAATCCTGCACTTAGTAAAATCTTGGGAAAAAAATATTTTTAACTAATTAGTATTTCACTTTAAGGAAAATAAGTTATTGCCTAAAAAGCAATTTGTTTTACAAAAGGTAAGTCCACTACTGATGCAGGAGTGGCCCTGATGAAACATAATATATTCGATGCTTGGGAAAGTAAGCAGGATGCAGTGGGTGTTTTCTGTGATTTATCATAGGCATTTGATTGCGTTAATCATGAAATCTTACTTCTGAAGTTGCGGCATTATGGTGTCTCGAATGTTGCTTTAAGTTTGAAGTCCTATATTGACGGAAGTGATTCTTCTGGCGCCCTACTACGTACGGGAGTGCCCCAGGGCTCTATATTGGGACCATTGCTGTTTTCAATATATATTTAAATGACCTTCCCTATTTCGCTGAGGCGTTGGCAGATGACACTTCTCTAATTATTGAAACTGACAAGTATCTGACGAAGTAAATAATGATCTCTAGCAGGTATTGGTTTGACACAAATAATTTGCTTTTAATTCTCATAATTAGTTTTATAGTGTATTAAATTCATGATGTCTAATGTGAAGCAAGTAAATAAATACTCGTACTAGTATATTTATATAAATGGGGAACACATTGAGCTTGTTGATTCTACGACCTTTTTAGGGATTGCTGTGGACTCTAAGTTACAATAGGCCCCTCATATAGGAGCACTGGTGGGGGGACTTAGTTCAGCTACATAAGCATAAAAAAAAAAAACTGGCTACTTACTGATCTCGCGAATCACTTAGGGAGTTAGCGTCCTGACTGTGGCATCACAGTATTTATTTGAATGCATTATGGTTGAACGTAAAAATATAAATTTATATAGTAAGGAACTCAGATCTTCGCCGGTGCAATCCTGGAGGTAGGGGCAGGCTTGCTGTTTCCAATATCAGGCTTCTTACGACTGGTAACTCATTCATAGGACAAAGTGAAAAAAAATAATTATGTTCAACAAAATTGACTCGGCCTTCTGAGCTAGGGGTCGTGGGTTCGATTCCCGCACGGTGCAGACATTATGTTCGTGCATTCATAATTTTATTGTATCTATATATTTAAAAAAAAAGTCTAACTGTTGAGTTTATTTCGGCACTTCTTCTTAGCAGGCTGCATGTAGCAGTGCTAGCAGGAAAAAGTGCCACGTGCAAAGGTATTGCGGGTGAATCTATTTGCAGAGGGAGACTATTTTATCTTATTATATTTTTTATCCTAAAGTTATAACTGGCGTTAATTACCTACTGAGTATGTACATAGCTATCTTATAAAAGTATGTGTTTGAGAATAAATATCAATTTCCTCTTTGAGTACAAATATTTTACAAGGGCTACCGCCCGCCACTGTTGTCCTGGAGTTACCCCAGATTTAACCGAGTTCTATCTGGTAACCCTACTAACATGGCATTGAATTGCGAATAATAGAGTTGTGGCTTTAAATTGCGATGACATAATAAGACTATGCATTTCATTGCGTTAACAGTAATAATAATAGTGCATTGAATTGCGATCTAAGGAACAAAGATATCAATTGCAGGCCGCTCAGTTAGTAATAAACACAGGAATTTATGAAATGCATTAAATTGCGTAACACTATATCATATTAGATAGATAAAAATTTTATTTGCAAAGGTACACACATTTACACCAACGAATACACAGATAACATAACAGAAAAATAACATAATAACAGAAAAACACACAAATAGGGGAGACGTCAATGGGTGTTTTTCCATGTTATTTGATGGTTGCCGTAAGGAACCATTAAAGTAGCGCTTATTTGAGAAATCACAACGAAGTTGTTTTGCGGATTGAGAGCGCAATAGGCCTTCAAGGTTCATCGGGAGAGTCGGTTCCAGAAGTGTAAAATTAATCAAAAATCATTATAGGTAAATTAATTAAAACATATTTCGATATGAAATTCATAACATAAACGCATTATTCAATATGGCCATCAAACAAGCTTCTTAAACGAGGCATACAAAACACCGCGCAATACCGGTTTGCATAAAGCGTTTTGGGCGAGTTGATATTTGTGATTTTGAAATTGTCATAGCTCGGGGACTTTTCATACAAGCGAAGTAATTCTTTCACCAATGTTTCTATGGTTGGTTGATGCATTAATATTAATCCAAAACAAAAATTAAGTCGTCATACCTATTATCTACAGGTAAACTACAATCGGTATTCATACTTGACAAATTCGAATGCGAAGGTGATATAGGGTTGGTCGCGGTCCGATGGGAGCGATAGAAGCGCGGGGTGTACACATCTACTTGGAAGTAGCGAGTATAGAAAAGAGCATGTTTAATTCATTTCGGTGGAGCTGATTTACAAGAGGTATTCTACAATATACTCGGAGCGGACGCAAAGCCAAATATTATATACTGGAATTACAACTAATACTAATGATACGGATATATATACAATATCTAAATAAAGTTGATTACAAATACATAAATAAGTATAATTAACTAAAAAAAAAAAAAAATAAGGGAGAGATGTAGCATACACGAACATACAACAGACACACACAACTACACACACTGTCAAACATCTGACAGTGACATCTGACATTGACATCTGACACTGACAACTGTCGTCTCGTTCCTACACTTCACGCAAGGTGCGGGGTGGGAGGACAGTCAGTCTGTGTCCCACCGCCGCCGAGTAAAGACGTGTTCGTGTGAGGATAGCGAGCCGATATCATTGGTACCATCACATCGTTCATTACTTTATTGTTCATGGTTATTTCATATGTGGATTAGTGTCTACTACAACCTCTCTACAGATTAATTATAAGTTTAAGAAGAAGACAGATAGTCTAGAAGTACGAAGTACCCGCTACATCGTTCGCGTGGAATAGAGTTTCATCCCCTTTTTTGGGGGTAGAATTGATCAAAATCCTTGCTTAGTCTACGTCATAACATCTACCTGCATGCCAAATTTCAGCCCGATCCGTCCATGGCTTGCATCTTTATTAAAGCTTCAAGTAACCTTATAGGTTTATTTTCTTCATTCGACCAAAAATATTATTTAATTAAAGAGAGGTAGGGCATAGCGAATCTTCGCTCGAATTGAGCCGCCCGTCCGGGGAAGGACCTCCACCCTATAGAATACCGCAGTCAAATGACCTCTGGGTCGTGTTTCTGCCAGTGAGTAGGGTTTCCGGAGCTTGTGGGGGGTTAGGGTTGGGCCGGCATGGCGGTGGCAACTGACAAGTAACTGACCAGTTACTTGCCCGTTGTCACAGTGACTTGGACTTCTCTTTCGCTTACCATCAGGCGTAGGGAAGCCATTATGTCGGGCTACTATAAAAAAAAATAAAAAAATCCATATTACTATGTTTGTCATCTACAAAAAAACCCACACTCAAATCAGGTGACGCTCTTTGCATCGTTATATCATTAAAGTATTACACCTCACTGCATCTTTTTGGATGCTAACAAGCTTAATAGGAGCGAACTGAAACTTGCGTAGGTCGAGTTTGGCTGGTCTTTTTACTGCTTCGGTAATGTGCGTAGGCACTTAATAGATATAGCTGTGCTCGCGACTTCGTCCGCGTGGAATAGTTATTTTTTCCCCGTTTTTTTTTACATTTTCCATTATTTCTTCGCTCCTAATAGCTGTAGCGTGATGTTATATAGCCTAAAGCCTTCCTCGTAAAATGGTCTATTCAACACAAAAATAATTTTTCAATTCGGACCAGTAGTTCTTGAGATTAGCGCGTTCAAACAAACAAACTCTGCAGCTTTATAATATTAGTTAAGATATGGGTAGTAAAGGCGGGTCCAGACATGTATCATTTGCCCGATCCGATCACCGTATCCGTATCGTCGACGCGTATCATATACGGTGTATGTACAAGTATGTATTTATTTACAAAAAAAGTATCTAAGTAAGTTTACCAGTTGTCTACTCGTAGTACCCATAGCTTCGGCTTAGTTCGGGGTTAGATGGCGATGTATGGCAGCGTGGCATGTCTTGGGTGATTTAAATCTCCAAGATTAATCTTTAATCGTATATCTTCAAATGTATTCTTACTTTAAACGTATACTTTCTTAAGGGTCATTCGTGCGAAGAATACCTCTCAGTCTGTAAGCGTCCGACACAATCTAGGTGACTTATCTTTAGGGCAAAACTAAGCGGTGGCTATTCCGAGGGTCACTCGAAATGTCCCCGATTTGGGACATTTTCAACACGCGTTGAGAAAATTTTCTTCGGCTACTTTTTGCAAGAAAAGGGTTGAGGGTTTATAGGGCGATGTTTTAGGTAGTAATAGAGGATATACATTTGTCAAATCAATATGTACGAATTTGGGATTTATCTTGGAGATGTTCGGTAGTATATTTCTGATATTTATTGGAGTGAAGGATTTAAGGGATGAGTGACGTCATCCCTTGTTAAGGGTTGAGAGCAAAACTGGAACTTTAATCATAGGGTAAAGTGTAAAATATTTCACAGTAGGTATACCGCAAAACGTTGATAATTTCCCTAGGACATTATATTTAAATCTCGCTTTAATGTTTAATATCTCCTACTACAAATTGGGTACAAGATTGGATGACAATTATCACATTGACATAATAGACTGCTCGCTTGCGCTTATTAAAATGATGTTATTATGAATCACAATCTAGTGAAATATAATACGTTAAATATTTGCAGAAATAAACCGTGCATTTAATTTGTTTTATCCTTTTGTGCTAACATTTATATTGGATGCTGAGAGTACGTTTGTACAAGGTCATTCTTCCCAAGAACACTTGGTTATTAAGTAGTACTCGGACTAAGAGGTAGGCATGCTTTATTACAACAAATCAACATAAACCTCCTAACTATCGATTACGTAGTAGTAACCCAACATTTACCCGCCCATAAAATTACTACGTGACCCGTTCCTCAGCCTTTTGGGTCACCGGAGACCCGTATCAGTCACTTGTTGTTTTTCAACAACTTATTTATTAGTCAACGTTGGTACTTATTGTGTCTCGTGGCCTTAAACATGGGTATCGACCCCTGATCCCTTACCCTAGGCGCGCACTGGTGACTTTTTGTCATCATCATCATTATCAGCCTATTACAGTCCACTGCATGACATAGGCCTCTCCAGCTGTTCGCCACTTAGGGCAAACACCTGGAGGATATACCCATAACCGCCACGCTGGGCAGGCGGGTTGGCGATCGCAGGGCGTAGTTTCTCGCTCCGGTGACGCTGCTGCCCGTCATTGGCTTGTGGTATTAAGCTACGCCTTCAATTGTGATGGTTATACCGCCACCAATCGGTTGCCAGTGCCTCGTTCGCTATTCGGCAGGACGCACCACGGGCAGGTGAGGTTGGCTTGGAGCGAAACGGTGATAGGTCGCTCCTTAGGTGATAGGACTTTTTGTCACCGTGACAGATATATCCTCTCTTCTTCTCATTATGTCATCATCATCATCAGCCCACATCAGTCCACTGCTGGACATATACTCGCCACTTCGATTGGTCCCGGGCCTCTCGCATCCAGCACTTGCCAGCCGTCCTGCGCAAGGCAGGTAAGGTATGTGTGTAGGTATGTACGTATATTTTATTTAGAGTGGCATAACTATACCATTCAGGGCCCGTAGCGCATTCGTCATCATCATAATCAGCCTATTACAGTCCACTGCTGGACACAGGCCTCTCCAGCTGTTCACCACTTAAAACAAACACCTGGAGGGGAAAACCCATTAGAAAAATTCGATGAATTTGCCACGAAGGCGTAGCTAAATACCACAGACCGACGGGCAGCAGCGTCACTGGAGCGTCTGCGATTGCCAACCCACCTGCCCAACGTGGCAATTAGGGGTATATCCTCCAGATGTTTGCCCTAAGTAGCGAACAACTGGAGAGGCCTATATCCAGCAGTGTACTGCAATAGGCTGATGATGATGATGATGATTAAGGGTTGTTATGTGGGTCAGGTTAGTCGTTTTCTACGACATCTACGAGATGAAATCACAATACATTAAAATACTCGTAGTAGAAAGAAAAACTATTCATCACCTTTATTGATTTGTATGAAGATTGACAATTGAAAACAAAGTTATGTAAAGAATGAGTGCTTAACGGTACAGAACTACTGTCTAGGATTGCCTGGGCAATAACACGGCTTAGGGCACAAGTTCTTCGGCCCACTCTGAGGGCATCCGCTTTGGTTACATCCTCCAGACCCAGCCTGAGCTTGCTGCATCTTCGCCATAATCTCCTTAATCTGCTTCGAGAGAAGACCAACGGTATTGCACATCTGTTCCATTGCCACCATTGATGGTAAACCGGCGTTTGCAGCCATCCCCCCACCCCCTCCTCCATGGATCATCTGCCCCACATCTCCAGGAGAAGGGGGAACGCATCCCGACGCGCATTTGGCGAACTCCAAACAGGCATCAGATGTCGACATCATAGGCATAGGGTTGAAAGCAGGCTGGGCGTTCGGGGAACAAGCTTGCTGAGGCTTTGCCAGCATTCCGGGAATGTTAGGGCTACTGTGCTGCTTGCAATCCTGCTTCCCGCATTGGCTGAGCGGGCACGACGTCTGCATCATCTTCTCGAGTCCTCCCAATCCTGCTAGACCTGCTAATCCAGGTATGCCGGCCATTCCCATGGGGTTATTAATGGGACATTGCATGTTTCCGCACTTAGGTGGTTTGTTAGCCGGGCATTGGAGGTTTGTGCAACTGAACGGCTCGTCTGTTCGGAACTCTTTGGGCAGGGATGTTTTGCAGTCAGGGCAGGGGCAGGTGACCTGGATTATGCCTGCCTTGATGTCTTTTATGCGGCCAGGGGTGTAGTTTAGGCACTTGTAGTGTACCCAGCTCTCGCAGGCTCCGCAGCACTGTAGTCCGTTCTTCTGGTTGACAGCTCCTAGGCAGATTTTACAAGGATTTTTCACCTTGGGGCATTTCGACCTGGGGGGCATTGGGCATGATTGTTGTACGCCTGGCCTTCGGAAGTTTGATTATTATTTTCACGTCGGCATTTTTGGTTTGAAAACGTCATTTGATGACGTGTGACGTTTTGGTTATTCTTTTTCTGTCGGCGTCAAATTTGACGCAGTATTTATGGTTAGAAATTGTTCTATCAAAGGAGGATTGGATAATATTGATTGGGAAATAATATTATTGCTCTTTAACATAATAATATGTAGATATGTGATGGAACAAAATTTGAAGTAGTTTTTTTATTGTTTTTATAAATACATGGCCTATGTGCAGCAGTGGACTGACACGGGCTGATGATGATGATGATGATAAATACATTAAGTAGGTACCTACGTTTATTCGACGATCTTACGCTACGTGGGTGCAAATAAAACCTACTGCGGTCACCAACCCGCCTTCTAAGTGTAGCTTAGTCAATTCTCTCCACATGATAATTTTAATTGGGGGAAGCCTATCGCCAAGGGTTTAAGGTTCAAGGTAAGGCTTTATCGCCCTTATTTAGGGTAGGATACAGCTTTAGCTCTTTGTTGGGGCCATAATGACTGTTGATGAAAACTTACCATACCTACTGCTGAGTAGGTGAGTAGGTAATAAAAATATAGGGTAAGTGCTGACTTACCCTATATTTTTATTTACCGAATTACTCTTTCCATCACGCTACGGGAGGCCAACCTGTATTTCTATAAAAAATATTACGATCACTATTAACCCAAAAGAGTTGTAACATCTATGTCAATAACAGTGACGTGTCGCATTGAATCGGTATTCGCAAAACCGATAAAATTGGTTCCAGCCAGTAATCCCCGCGGGCTACAAAAGGAAGAATGGAATATGAAATTGCCGGGATATAACGATATCTACGACGGAATCGCTTTTTATTTGAAACGATATTGCTGTGGACTTAGAACGTTCGTTTATTTGCGATTTGTCTATTTTAAGGCTTAATTTCTTTTATTACTGCACATTACATTTGCATGGAATTCGGAATGTCTTAGTCCTATGTCCAGCAGTAGGCTGATGATGATGATGATGATGATTTTACAGGATCCACAGTAAAAAATTGCGTCTCTACTATATGTGAATTATAGTCTAATGGTACTAAACGGGATAGCAAATTAGACAACAAGTATACTCAAGAGATATATATAATGATAATTTAATAATGGTTATATCATTTCTACTAATGAATTTATTAATCTATTAATCTATATTAAATATTAATCTATTATACATTCAACTGTAATTATTATTATATTTATATTTATTTTTACTTATTCACTTATATTTATATTTTATTTGTGATTTGTGATGACAATAAACTATTTATTATTGCCATGGATAGTTAATAGTTAATTATTAATTACCCATAATAAGCCACCTACAGGTCAAGATATATGCATAAGGCACGAGATACATATTAATTGGTATACAATAAGACAAACATACGTTCTACTTACATTAACGCAGAGGAGACTCGAGAACGGACCCTTACTCAACGATAGTTGGCAAGAGAATGCCCATCTTTGCTCGAGCGCCCTCTTTTATAGTCACAAACTAGCTAGTGCGGAAAGTGGGGTATCCATTTCCGGTTTAATTTATATTTTTAAATAAATTCTAATTTTGTCACTATAAATCTTAAATTATTTTATACAAGTCTAAAATTTATTGTACTTTTTTTTTATATAGAGCCTTTTCAATATTAATAACAATTTAATGAAATATTATAACAGTGCACGTTGCTTAAGAACAACGTGTTTCCGGTGGAATAAAGTGAAATGATCAATTATTAAACTCTTATTATTTTAAATATACTAATTACACTTCTCATAATTATTCTATATTTTTGTACATTATTTTTCTTAATAAATAATAATTTAATAGAATATTACAGTAGACATTTTAAAGATGGAGGCATTTCCGGAACACAAATTTGTTACCATATTAAGAAAATAGTCAAATGATCAACTTTTAATACTTAATAGAATTATAGTTGCTAACATATAAATATTTATTGTTGTACAGAGCATAAATTAAAAATTGTATATCTGGTTGCCCCTTTTTCTGATTGTTCGTTGATACATGATATTCTAATCTCCGAAACTACTGGACGGATTTGAATAAATCTAGGTCTAGATCATTAATTCTACGTAAACGATGTCGCAGGCACCAACTAGTAAATAATAACTACGATTAATTTTATTAGTCGTAACATGTCCTTTGACTGCCGAGAAATGAGACACAATAAATAAATATCAGACAACATCACATACATTGCTCCGATCCCAAAGTAAGTAGCTTAAGCACTTGTTTGTGTTATGGGTATCAGAACAACGATGGTACACAAATAAATAGGAAACCTATTGTAGTCGTCGCATATCACAGTCACTGGCGTCCAAAACGTTAACGTATAATAATCTTTCCCGTCTGGGATTCAAACCCGAGGCCCCGGCCTCCACAGGTGACACTTAGAACTACTACACCGGTCCAGGCACATTTTAGTACGAAAAGCCGCTGTATAAAAAGCGTCTTCAAAAATAATAGAGATGTATGTGTGTTCCATTTAATCGGTAGGTTCGGAAACCGATAAAATTGATTCCAGAAAACGAGGCGGAGAGCAAGAATGGAATATAAAATTTGCTGAGAGCAGACCGTTTTGCGCAGTCACTTTTTTAGCGGAATATCGGTCTCTGGGGTGATGTGAATTTAATTTTCACGTAGCAGAGACGTTCAGTTTGTTATCCGATTTTATTTTTGGTATTCCATCACTTAGTTTTATCAATGTTTACCTATCTGATAGGTTTGCGTTTGTTATTTTGGTTTGGTAGTGAAAGATTTCTCAATATTACAAAAAAGACACAGTAATACAGCTATCACATGCTCGTCTTCCGCCTCTTGCATAAAAAAAATAAAAGAGTTATGTAACGGTAATCCAGAAAAGCGAAATGTCACTTTAAATTTCCTTAATTCGTTGAAATGAGACAATAGAAAATCTAGTTTATTTATTTATTTAAACTTTATTGCACAATAAAAAGAGTATACAAAAGGCGGACTTAATGCCGCATAGGCATTCTCTACCAGTCAACCATTGGGCTAAGCAGAAATAAATGTAGGTAGTGTGCTGCAGAGTTCGATAAAAATTAAACAAAAAATACAAAAAATACTTAAATAAATACATACATATTATAAAGTAAATATAATACAATATAGCTCATATTAATATGATATACACATATACATATAAAATAATATACATAAATAATAGTAAGGACGACAACAGAGTAGTGAGACGACTTCGTTAATGTTGGATACGAAAATGTTTCTGGACTCTAAACTTAAAATCTGCTTTACTCGGGGCACTCCGGATGTTTTCGGGCAGTCGGTTCCAAAGTCGGATAGTTATATGCCGCAATGATAATTAGCAAACACCAGTGTTGCTGGGTTTCATTCGTTTTTAAATTTTAATCAAAAAGTTTAATTAAGGTTCAATTATGTATAGACGCTTGCAGGCCGGTGATGAAGACGGCCTTCCTTTAGGTATACGAATCCCAAAACCAGGCGTCCTGGCGTCTTGGCATCCGGATAGGAGGCTAGTTATAGAAAATATGTAATTTTATGCATTTAACGCTTAAAATGCATGCAGACAATAAGGGTTTTCTGAAAAAGAAATCCAGCAGATGCCACCACATACGCAGCAGGTCTAACTGTAACGTAATTGGTTAAATTTGACATGGCACTGACATTTACCTAACAACTGACCAATCACATGACAGTTGGACCGCAGGCTTACATAACGCCATCTATCGGATATTTCATTTTAAAACACCCTCATTGAAATAGCTTCTACGTATTTCAATTGCCTATAACCGACCAGATTATCCGCTTACACAAGTTAAGCACAAACTAATGTAGTTTACGTTTGAATTAATTCACTTAACTGAAATTAATTGATCACGCTGGTACATCTAAAATGGATACGTGCTTGATTTAAATCCGATACAAATCTGTGCGACTAGTGATGGGACATGACAATATATGATCGGTTTTTGACGGTTGGAAATTTGTTTGCCTCTCAGATTATTCCATACTACCCCGCTGTTCAAGAAAGAGATTTTAATAATTCCAAAAAATATTAAAATAGATCGCCCCCCGCATTTGTCATTTAAGGGAATTTACCTTGGTCACCACGCTTGGCAGGCCGGGTTGGCGAGCGCAGTTGATTTTATTTGTACCTATCTACGTAAACGCTGCTGCCTATTTCTTGATATTTCCTTAATCATTTTTAATGACACCGACCATGAAAATTCATTGTCAGGTGACGTCTTTCCTGAACATTTAACTTGGAAATAAGGCTAGAGTGAGTATGCTTCATGTTTGCTTTAAGGAAGCAGGTACGATTGTGGTCAAATACTTTCTTAATAATAAATCTACATACATACATAACGTCACGCCTTTCTCCCAGAGGGGTAGGCAGAGACCACTAAAAATAAAAATTAATAGGCCATAATTTTCAAATGACTGCACGATATTGGATGATCATTTAGTTTGTGTAATACAAAAATTACGAATTATAATTTTGTTAAAAAATATGGCGCTAATAAATACGCCGGGTCAGCTAGTAGAAAATAAATACCCGGTAACCCTTACGGTTTTACAACCGATCACCCATCCCCACCACTACCTGTTCATTCCTATTGGTCCGTAAAACCGGACGTGCAGTCCGGATTATATCGCTCTGCATCCAATTTCATTGCCACGTAAAGTCCCTAGGGCGTACTTCACATCCAAATCTTTGTAATTGATATAAAGTGATTGGATATATGGATAAGCAATTTTTTTCTATTGATAGGCTTGTTTTTTCTGGGATTAAATTTAAATCACTGTAGAAGCACAGGATGGTGGAAAAGAATAGGGTTATTTCCAGGGTCCAAATGCTTATTATATTAGGCCGTGTATTAGATTTGAAATAAATATATATTGGATGTTGCATAATTAATATTAATATTATTTATAAAATTAAATAAATAAATAATAATAAATAAATATCAGGCAACATCACATACATTGACCCAATCCCAAAGTAAGTAGCTTAAGCACTTTCTTGTGTTATGGGTATCAGAACAACGAAGGTACCACTAATAAATACTTCAATACAAATATAAACACCCAAACACGAAACAAACACAAGTGTTCATCACACAAATGTTTGTACCGGGTGGGAATCGAACCCACGACCCTTGGTTCAGAAGGCAGGGGTCACTACCAACTGAGCCACCGAGCCAGTCAGTGAAATTTATGTTGTATAATGATAAATTTTAATTATATTTACAAATGTTGCATAATGAATATTAATCTTGGATGTTAAAGAAATTGTGTTGCGCGACTGTTGTGCAATAAATTATTTAGTAAATTTGGTACTGAACTAATTTAAGCACTAGCCGATGCCTGCGACTTCGTTCGCGTGGTCTGAAAATTTAAAATTGTTACTCAGTCACGATCATTAAATGTTCCAGATCTTGATCTTGATGGTTCCTGCATTACACATAGTACATATAAAAAAGTCGCTCTTGTTGTCTGTCTGTACATAGAAAAATCCCCTCTAAGCCTTCGTCATAAATGTAACATACATGCAAAATTTCGTCGCATTTGCGTCAGCGGTTTCGGATCTGCGTTGTGTAATGTATATCTTTAAAACTACATAACGCATTTTGATGCGGTTTTTATAATAGATAGAGATATTCAAGAGGAAGTTTATGTGTATTATATATGGATATATGTAGTATAGCACTCGTGCAAAGCCGTTCGCTGGTATCCTATAATATCGACCAGACTTATATACAACGTATTCATTCAGACAAAAAGATAAACCGACAAATTTTGCTTGTATTTTTGTTCTTCTTGCTATTTCTGTACTTTTTTGTAAATACATCTATTAAATGTACAGACATATTTTTGACTAAAAGTAATATAATAAAAGTATTAAAAGTTTCATTAAAATCCGTCCACTAGTTTCATAATGACAATCTTTTAAGAATCCTTTTTTATAGATCTATGTTCCCTATTGTTTTTTGGAAAAATAATTCAATGACAAGACATACCTACTTATTTTATTATGTATTGATTATTTAATACAGTTAAAATAATATATTTAATTATATGTATTGATTGCGTACAAAGTGTATATAAATTTTGTTATCGGCAAAACGAGTATGTTATGAATTCATTGAAGTAAAATAGTCGTATAATCTTTACCATTATCTATAATTCATTATAATCTCTATAAATAAATGAGCCAATGTAGCTAATTGTCAATTTAAGTTTCAATATCAGTAAAAGTTATTAGGGCTATCAACCAAATTAACAATTAATTACTTTTAAAAATTTTTAGATTTTCACCGGAATTTCCTTAATAAGTAATTTTCTAAATGTAAGATATTAAAATTAAAACTTAATTAACGGGACACGCGGCGTTTATTGATATATTGGAATGTAAGGGAGCGGCATTATCATCATTTCGCTCTAAGTCAACCTCACCTGCCCGTGGTGCATCCTACCGAATACCTAACAAATGAGGCACTGGCAACAGACTGGTGGCGGTACAACCATCACAATTGAAGGCGTAGCTAAATTTCACAGACCGATGACGAGCAGCAACGTCACTGGAGCGAGAAGCTACGCCCTGCGATCGTCTACCCGTCTGCCCAGCGTGGCGATTATGGTTATATCCTCCAGATGTTTGCCCTAAGTGGCGAACAACTGGAGAGGCCTATGTCCAGCAGTGGTCTGCAACCGGAGAGAGGAAATACGCTCTGCGATCGTCCAGCCGCCTGACCAGAGTGGCTATTACGAGTATAGTATTTGGCTGGGTTGCAATAATAAAATAATAATAATAATAAATAAATAAATACCCAAGACATGCCACGCTGGGCCACACAGCGCCATCTAGCCCCAAACTAAGCCGAAGCTTGTACTATGGGTACTAGACAACTGATAATCTTACTTAGATAATTTTTTTTTGTAAATAAATACATATTAAACATTGAAAACACCCAGACTAATACAAACAGACATGTTCATGCACACAAATGTTTGTAATGTGTGGGGATCGAACCCACGACCCTTGGCTCAGAAGGCAGAGGTCACTACCAATTGAGCCACCGAGCCAGTCTACCACAGAAACAGAAAATAAAGAATACTTATATCGCACCAATTATTTTCCTTTAGTGATAAAACCGATCAACCCCTTTTTCCCAGTAGGTACTACTTTGAGCAAGTGCTCAGGGCCCCGTTAACGATGATCTAGGCATTTTTAATTGGCAAGGAGTAGGTTATGGTCGAACATTAGGAGAGGCCTATGTCCAGCAGTAGACTGACACGGGCTGATGATTAGGATGATGATGTTATGGTCTGTCCTACCACCCTATGGGAAATACCTTCACATTATGGTAGCTAATATAGTCGATTATTTTTATGTCCGTCTGGAGGTATCTTTAGGACGTTGGCACAGCCCTATCAATAAAATTACCGACAAGGAATAGGCTTTTTTATAAAAACCGATCTCAAATGTTTCTAGCTAGTATTCAACTAATCTTTGTCAGACTAAAATGCAGGATTATATTAGAAAGCAACTACTGATATCATTACGAGGTAAGTGATTTTTTAATAAGAACGCTTTTTTTTTGTTTTATTAAGCTGTAATAAACAGGTTAATGATTAACTGCCAAGCTTACTCTAGTAGTCGAAGGGGCCACCTGAAAACTGAAAACTGAGGCTTCGAATCCCGGGTCGGACTAAAAAATGTTACTAGGTTTTGCTATAAGAAAATAAACCTAGTAGCCGCTCCGGGATTCTGAGGATCATCATCATCTCGCCATTTTGATCAGTCCCGGGCCTCTCACATCTAGCACATGTCAGCCGTCCTGCGCAAATCGTGACTCCACCTGGCCTGAGGCGTCCTAAACTACTTTTGCCGAGCCGCGGTCTCCACTCTAGAACCCCTTTTCCCCCAACGGTTATTGGTTCTGCGACTAATGTGGCCAGCCCACAGCCGCTTAAGCCTACTAATCCGGTGAGCTATGTCTGTGATTTTGGTTCTCTGCTGGATCACCTCATTTCGGTTCCGATCCCGCAGAGAGACGCCAAACATAGTCCTTTCCATAGCTCACTGAGCGACTTTTAATTTGTGGACTAGCCGTACCTTTAGTGTCCATGTTTTGGCTCCGTATGTCATAACCGGTAGAACGCACTGATCGAAGACTTTCGTCTTTAGGCACTGTGGGATCGACGATGTGAAGAGTCGACGAAGTTTCCCAAACGCTGCCCAGCCTAGCTGAATTCTTTTACTTACCTCGTCCTCAAAGTTGTTTCAACTGCAATGTCTACCCGAAGTATACATATTTTTGATGAAGAGCTGTGTAAAAATGCTAAAGTTAACTTTATCACTTCAATAATTTCAGTTTACCTCGGCAATGCATTGGTGGGTTGTGGGATAGGATGGACTGCTCCTATCATACCGAAACTTCAAGATCCACAACTGACGCCTCTTCCTGAAGTAATCAGTGATGTACAAGCCGCCTGGATCGGTTCTACTCTGTACGTAGGAGTTGTCTTAGGTAAGTCATTCCTTATTTATAGTAGTACGAAATAATGGCTTCCCTACGCCTAATGGAAAGGGAAAGAGGAGCCCAAGACAACCGGCAAGTAACATGTCAGTTGCCAATGCCAGGCCGACTCACCCCTAACTCCCGGGTGCCGATGCAGCGCTCACACCTCGAGTTTCGAAAACCCTAGGTACTCACCGGCAGAAACAGGCCCGGAGGTCATTTAGCTGCGGTATTCTATAGAGTGCAGCTCCTTCCCGGACGGGCGGCTCAATTCAAATAAGAGAGGTTCAATAAAGAGAGGTAAGGCATAGCGAATCTTCGAACGTAGATTGCCAATTAATTGCCAGAGCCTCATATTTTATTCGGCAGGATGCTCCACGAGCATGTGAGGGTGGCTTGAAGTGAAAAAACGATCCCTTACATCCCAATGTACTGGAATGAAATGAAACAAGTGAACCTTTATTCGCATTTGTTCAATTTGAAAATTGTGGCGGTATAACCATCACAATACGGATGATGACAAGGTATGAAAATGAAGAAAATAATTAGTCCGTCTCTTAGATAATAAAAAAATATAAGACCCGTATTTTTTTGTTTTGTCGAAATAACAAGAAAATACTTAGATATAGCGCATTAAAGTTACGGAGTGGGGGCTAACTACGTCACGTTAGAGTATATTTTGTACTCTAACGTGACGTCATGTGACATTTAAAATCAATGTATCGTAAGTTTTTGAACAAGAGGCAAAATAACAAATACGTATCCAATATTTTTCATTAATCTATCTGATGGACATTAAATTATTTTTTAGTCATCATCCCAATTAAAGGCTTAGCTAAATACCACAGACAGATGACGGGCAGCAGCGTCTCCGGATCAAAAAGCTACGTCCTGCGATCGCCAACCCGTCTGCCCAGCGTGGCGATTATCGGTATATCCTCCAGATGTTTGCCTTGAGTAGCGAACACCTGCAGAGGCCTATGTCCAGCAGTGGACTGCAATAAGCTGATGATGATGATGTATGAATAATGTTATATTCCAGGCCCGTTCCTGGGAGGTTACCTATCAAAGTTGTTCGGCCACAAAGCATGCTTGTTTCTCGGCGGACTTATCACTGTAGCAGCCTACATTCTCCTGGCCACAGCAACAAATCTGTTCGTGATATTTGTGGGTAGAATCTTGATTGGGTTCTCCAGTGCTGTAATACAACTCATCAGTTTGGTTTACCTTGGAGAAATTTCGTAAGTATTCCTGGTCATCATCATTAGCCTATCGCAGTCCACTGCTGGACATAGGCCTCTCCAGGTGTTCACCACTTTGGGCAAACATCTGGAGGTTATACCCATAATCGCCACGCTGGGCAGGCGGCTAGGCGATCGCAGGGCGTAACTCCTGCCACCAGTGACGCTGCTGACCGTCATCAGCCTGTACCTAATATTTAGCTGCACCTTCAATTGTAATGGTTTGCCACCAGTCGGTTACAAGAGCTTCGTCTGTTGTTCAGTAGGATGAACCTCGGACAGGTAAGGGGGGTTTGGAGCGAAAAGGTGATAGGTCGCTCCCTTACATCCCTAATAGGCGCATATCAATCATCATCATCCGCGTTTATGAGTCCACTACTGGACATAGGCCTCTCCCAATGTGGGCGACTTTAATCGATCCGTCATCGGCCTATCGAATTTAGCTATGCTTTTAAAATGATGGTTATACCGCCAGCAGTCGGTTATCAGAGCCTCGTCTGCTATTCAGCAGGATAAACATGGGCAGATGAGGAGGGATTGGAGCGAAAAGATGTTTCTCCCTTGCATCCCAATGAACTGGAATGAAATGGATCTATTTGCATTTGTTCAATGTTTCAGCTCAACTAACATAAGAGGGAAAATCCTAACTGGAACTGGAATCTTCTTAACTATTGGATCACTTCTCGTCTTCTCTACGTCCCCTTTCGTGTCATACGCTGCGACCTCTTACATACTATTGGGCGTGGCTTGCCTATTTGTTGCAGGACTGTTCTTTATACCAGAATCACCGGTGTACCTTGTCATGAAAGGTAAATAAATTATAATACAGATTTACCAAATAAATAAATAAAAATAAATAACCCAAGACATTCCACGCTGGGCCACTCAGCGCCTTCTAGCCCCAAACTAAGCCGAAGCTTGTACTATGGGTACTAGACAACTGATAAACTTACTTAGATACATTTTTTTTTTGCAAATAAATACATATTATACATAGAAAACACCCAGACCAATACAAACAGACATGTTCATGCACACAAATGTTTGTAATGTGTGGGGATCGAACCCACGACCCTTGGCTCAGAAGGCAGAGGTCACTACCAATTGAGCCACCGAGCCAATCAAAAAATTATAATACAGATTTTCTTGATTAAAATAGATACAAACAAAGATTTAGTTTGCTTTTTTGACCACGTGGTTTCCGGATTTAGAATAGAAGCGCCCTCTCTCATCCCTAGATATGAAATATTCAGCGCGTTAGCGCACGTATCTGTTTTAATCTAGAATATTCATCTCTTATCATACAACGGGAAAGTTAAAAAATTATAATATCAGACTTATATGGTATTAGATGTAAGGTAGCGATCTTTTCGCTCCAAACCATCCTCACCTGCCCGTGGTGCATCCTGTCGAACAACAAACGAGGCTCTGGCAAACCGATTGGTGGCGGAAAAACCATCACGATAGAAGGCGTAGCTGAATACCACAGGCCGATGACGGGCAGCAGCGTCACCGGAGCAAGAAGCTACTCCCTGCGATCGCCAACCTGCCTGCCCAGCGTGGCGATTATGGGTATATTCTCCAGAACTTTGCCCCAGGAGAACAACTGGAGAGCTATATCCAGCAGTGGACTGCAATAGGCTGATGATGATGATGTTGATGAATATCAAACTATTTCATCTCGTTGGTGTCACAGAAGACGACCAAGGGAATATTAGGAAACGGGCAGCAGCATTTATGTGGGCACAAAAAATATATACTGCTGTTGATGACCGCCAACCCGCCTGCCAAGCGTGGTGACTATGGCATATATTTCAAACGACAATTGTCATTGGGGGAGGCAGCAGTGGATGCTTAATGGCTGATAATGATTTATTCTTTGTATCAACTACATGATTTGCATATTTGTATCAACTATTTCAGGAAAACACGAGGATGCGCTGAAATCCCTCAAAACATTAGGGAGAACAGACGACGAGTTAATTCTGCCAGAAAAACAGGAATCGCCTTCAGACACATCCAGCTGGAAGGATTTGTTTACAGATAAGACTAACAGAAAGGCTTTGGTCATAACCGTCACTTTGACCTCCCTTCAGCAACTCAGTGGAGTAGTGGTGGTATCATTCTTTGCAACGACCATATTTAAGTTAGCCGGTTCAACGATACAGCCGGATATAGCAACTATTGCGATAGGCGTAACGCAGGTCTTTGCTAGCTGCCTGGCTCCAGTGTTTGTTGAAAGGAGCGGAAGGAAGGTTTTGCTGATGATATCAGGTGGTGTTTGCTCTTTCAGTTTGGTAAGTCTACATTTTTTTTTATAAGAAGAGCTTTCAGTATGACCTAACTCCACCTGATAGTAAGCGGTCGTGAAAAATACGTGTCCAAAACATTTTTATGATCTTAAATACGGAGTAAATATAATGTAATTATTTTGACCTCCAAAAAATTTTGTATTATTTAGTACAAAAAAATACAACCTTTAGGTACCTACCAGAGGCTGACGTCAAAGTAATAATTGACGGGAACTCGACATAGCTGTCAGTGTCAACGTAACGTTAACGTCAGCTGTCAACGATAGTGCGGTGACATCTAAATGTGGATGGTGCTGTCAGTAGTGGTCGATCCTTGTCCGTTTATTATCCTGAGGACGGAGCAGGAAATATAAAAGGCAGGGCTTCTTAATAAAAAAATATCTAACAACCTGTTTGATATTTTCAGGCGGTTTTGGGGGTATACTTCTATTTGGACTATGCAGGCCACAATGTACAGATTGTAGGATGGCTTCCTCTAGTCTCTCTTATTATATTCTTCATGGCCTATGTTATAGGTAAGTATTTGGCGATTAACTATTTAATTAACAAAATATCACAATGGACTACCCTCCATCAAAATATTCACCAAGTTTTGCCTGTTTTGACATGTCACACAGCGCCATCACCAAGCGACACCTAGTACTATGAGTACAACTGATTTACTTATATATTTTTTAAATAAATACGAGTACATATTGTACATACCAAACACACAGGACAATACTAGCTGACACTGTTTCTGTGAAATGTACTGGACTACTTTTGAACCAAACTCTATTGCTTCCTTAGTGCACCGGGTGAAGTTCAAATCCAACACTTTCGGCTCAGGCAAGGTCACTACTAAAGTCAACTGAGAGATCCCCGGGTTGAAATCCAGTGTCGGTTCAAAAGGAGTTTATCAGCAAAGTTAAGCTCTAAGCCACCAACTTCTTTTTCCGTAATGTTCTTAAAGTAGGAGGGTTTCACACCTGCATGCAGATGAAAAGATTTATTTTCTGTTCCAGGCTTAGGAGTAATTCCTAACACTTTGCTAGGAGAACTGTTTCACGGCAGCGTCAGAAGTACAGGCTCCGGGCTCAGCCTCAACATCGGCTGGCTCTTCGGCTTCGCGGTGTCCTCGGCCTTCCCATACCTCATGGCCGCCATCGGCCCCCACTTCACCTTCTGGCTGTTTTCGTTAGCGTCGGCTGTAGCATGTCTCTTCACTCTGTTCTTTGTGCCGGAGACTAAGGGGAAGACGTTTGCGGAAATACAGAAAATGCTCAGTTAATAGATGTTTTATTTCATTAATGGCCTAGAGTCCACTATTGGTTAACGATGGTCCATTGTCGATAGACTTTGATCATCATCATCATTATCAGCCCACTGGAGTCCACAGCTGGACATAGGCCTCTCCAGTTGCTCGCCACTCAGGGCAAACACCTAGAGGATACCCATAATCGTCAATTATTTTAGTTCCCACCAGATAACTTTTAATTTTTAGTTTATTAGTAACGTTGGACATATGTTCAGTGTAGTGGCAAAATGCAGTCCGACTATGTATTGAAACAAAGGGATATAGCTGTTGGAGATTGTTTTCTAGAAAGTTTTAGGACTAGCGATAACGGCCAGGTGAATTCGAATTCACTACCCTCATCATCAAATTTAAAATTGCCTGACATCAAACTGCCTCATTTCGATGGATCATACGACCATTGGTTAGAATTTAAGAATTCCTACATTACAATTATCCACAAGCGTTCAGATCTAGACGAAATACAGAAGTTTCACTATTTAAGTTCTTCACTCAGCGGTAGTGCACTAGGTTATAAGCGCTTTAGAGTTCACTGCCCCAAACTATATACACGAATGGGAATTACTCGATACATAATCGTTTTCATAATACCAGGCTCCTAATTCGTAATCACATTGATTCGTTATTTACCATTGTGCTAATAAAACATGAATCTCCTTTATTAAATAGGAAGTTAATAGACACTATTTTACATAATTTACGCTCCTCAAACACGTTAGACGATCCCACAGAATCATGGGACACATTAATCATTTATTTAATCGCATCAGAGCTAGACCCATCCACGGAACGCAAATGGGAGAACCACAAAGGTTCCATAGCTTCGGAGACCGAAGTAAAGCTTCACGACTTAATTTCTTTCCTAAGAAATAGGGCGGATACGTTAGAAATGCTAACCGTTAGTCACAACAACACAAAACCTAAACTACCTTCCAGTGACACCTACACACATTACACATAGGGGTACGACAACTCGTGTACATAGTTATGTTTTTTTTATACCACTAGGGTGGCAAACAAGCTTACGGCCCGCCTGATGTTAAGCGGTTACCGCAGCCTATGGACGCCTGCAACACCAGGGGCATCACTGTCGTTTTCACTAATGTACAACGACACTAAAAACACTTTAGTTCACATCAACGGCCTCATTTATGTGTATTGTGTAAAGGAAGTCACAATCTTTACGCGTGCATTCGTTTTCTTAACTCAACAGTAAACGAAAGAAATAAATTCGTTATAAGTGACAAACGGTTATGCAAAAACTGTTTACGAGTGGGACGTCATTCAATAGACGTAGGTATGCAAGTTCATTCCCTGTAAGCAGTTTCACAAAAACAATAGTTTGTTGCACGTAGGTAAATTAAAAATTACAAGCGACGGTAATACGTGCGCAGACGCATCAACTGAGCCGTCCGCTACTACACGTGCACACATATGTAAATGTTCTTATCGACTCGTTATGAATTTATCGTGATCTATAATTTATTATAATCTCTATAAATAAAATGATCCGATGTAGCTAATCGTCGTTTTAAATTTCAGTATCAGTAAAGGTTATTAGGGCTATCAACCAAATTAATAATTAATTACATTTTTATTGGATACCGGATTGCCCTTAATAATTTTCTAAACGTGAGATTTAATAATAGAAAATAAATAAATAATAAACAACCCAAGACATGCCACGCTGGGTCACACAGCGCCATCTAGCCCCAAACTAAGACGAAGCTTGTACTATGGGTACTAGACAACTGATAAACTTACTCAGATATTTTTTTTTGTAAATAAATACATATTATACATAGACAACACCCAGACCAATACAAACAGACACGTTCATGCACACAAATGTTTGTAATGTGTGGGAATCGAACCCACGACCCTTGGCTCAGAAGGCAGAGGTACCACTACCAATTGAGCCACCGAGCCAGTCGTGAGATTTTAAAATTAAAACTTAATTAATGGGACACGCGGCATTTATTGATATATTAGGATATCAGTGAGCGGCAAGCCAACATCACCTGCTCGTGGTGCATCCTGCCGAATAACAAACGAGGAACTGGCAACCAACTAGTGGCGATGTAACCATCACAATTGAAGCCGTAGCTAAATACCACAGACTGATGACGGGCAGCAGCGTCACCAGAGCGAGAAGCTACGCCCTGCGATCGTCAACCCGCCTGCCCAGCGTGGCGATTATAGGTATATCATCTAAACGTTTGCCCGTTTGCAGGGCGTAGCTAATATAGCCGATTCGATGGTGCTTATCGTCTGGAGGTATCTTTAAGCGGTTGGCACAGCCCTATTAAAAAAATTATCGACAAGGAATGGGTTTTTTAATAAAAACCGATTCCAAATGTCTCTAGTATTCAAGTAATCTTTGCCAGACTAAAATGCAGGATTATATTAGAAAACAACTATTGATATCACTGCCAGGTAAGTGATTTAGCAGCATATTTGTTATATTAGCTTATTTTTATATGTATATAAGGTATTATTATCTTTCACCGAGTTTCTCTTTGAACACTCGCTGCACACAAATGCTTGTCTCTGCGTGACCTAAAACTAAATTGGTAGAGAATGCTCCTAGCATAAGTTCGCCTTTTGTACTGTTTTGTACAATAGAGTTTATAAGTATATATTTTTTTAATAAGTTGGCTTTTTTTTGTATTAATTTATCCCAGCTTAGTGTTTAGACTGCCTCGCTTACCCTAGTGGTCAGAGGTGTCACTTGAAAACTGAAAAGTCCCAAGTTCGAATCCCGTGTCGGACCAAAAATTGTACCTGTACTTAATAGCCGCTCCGGATTCAAGCCTGCCAAACGTGGTGACAACGGCCAATCCCCCAAAATTTGGGGAGGCATACTTCCACCTGTGGACATCCGCAGACTGGTGATGATAATGATGATTGCTATGTAAAATTACTAAAAAAAGTATTAACCTTATCAGTTTAATTATTTCAGTTTACATCGGCAATGTCTTGGTAGGCTGTGGGGCAGGATGGACCGCCCCTATCATACCGAAACTCCAAGACCCACAACTGACGCCTCTCCCTGACGTCATCAGTGATGTACAAGCCGCCTGGATTGGTTCTACTCTTTACATAGGAATTGTCTTAGGTAAGACATTACTTTTTTTTAGTCATCATCATCAGTCCATTGCAGTCCATTGCTGGACATAGGCCTCTCCAGTTTTTCGCCACTTCGGGCAAACACCTGGAGGATATACCCATAATCGCCACGCTCTGGGCGGGTTGGCGATTGCAGAGCGTAACTTCTTGCTCCGGTGACGCTGCTGCCCGTCATCGGTCTGTGATTTAGCTACGCCTTCTATCGTGATGGTTATGTCGCAGTCATCTGGTTGAATCTCCTATTCAATCGAATGGCTAGCGCGTTCATTGAATGACGACATTCAATTGAATGCCTAAAGGACAACTCGTCAAGTTATTGATTGAAACGTTCAACGTCTTGACTGAACGTCATTTTAGCATAGTCGTTGAATGGGTTCAAAAAAAAAAAAAATTCAAAATTCTTTATTTCATAACATACCATTTTTACAAATCAGTTTTGGTGTACCTACCTTTTAAGTATGTAAAATACTTGTATTAGGTGGACACCGCCCATCCAGACCTTATTTAGTAGTAGTTAGAGTAGTATAATAATAGTAGTAAGTTAGAATTTAAATTATTTATATATTTAACATTTTAAAAGAATATAATAATAATAATTACTGTCTCAATCAGAATATTTGTATGTGCATGTTTAAGTGTGTATGTGTGTGTGTGTGTGTGTGTGTAAGTGTACCTATGTGTGAAAAAGAGAAATGTGTGGTGTATGTGCATGAGTGTGGATGTGAGAAATAGAATATATAATATATTATAATATAATAATGAATGAATAATTATTTATTTGTTTCTTTTACGCTAGTATTTTATGCCGTTAACATATATTTATTTATTTTTATTTCATTAATTTGTATACACGTACTTTAATTTTTAGAATTTATCTTTGCATTTGAATTTGTACTTAAGTAAATTTATCCTCGTATATGTATTTAGACTTATATTGTTATTTTAGAAGATTTTCCGTATCTACGTAACTTAGTGATTTTAACCAGGGTAATATTTTACTTTTACAGTGGTGGCTTGTGAGTGAATAAATATTTAATATTTTGTTTAATTTATTGTATACTCGACCCACTTGCCTTTCAAATTGTCTGGAGGCAAACACTGTTTTAGCTGATTTAGTGGATATGACTCTATCCTTTCTTCTCCTATTTAGTATGCAGGGGTTATAGCCAATAGTTTTATGTAGCTTTAAAATAGAAAAAAGTACGTATAATTTTCTTACTGTAAGTAGGTTAGCATATTCATAGAGTCTTTCGGTCGAAAATCGAAAAGGTAGGAAATACATGACTTTTAACAAACGCCTTTGTGTCCTTTCTAGTTCCAAAATTTTGGTTTTAGTAGCACCTCCCCATATAACAATCCCATAGCTAAGAACTGACTGAGCGATTGCCACATAGATTTTACTAATCAAGTCCTTGTCTGTAACATGCCTTAGTTTTTTGAAGATCCATATTAACATCCGAATCCTTTTTATTAACATTTCAAGATGTGCATGCCAGGTCAGATGTGAATCTATAATCAATCCTAGATATCGAGTTGAGGTCACTCTTTCAATAGGCTGACAGTCACATATTGTTTGCATACTACAGTTGAAACTATGGATTTTAATTTCAAAAGTACCACTGGGTTGCGTCCTTTTGTTTGGAGTAAAGCATATGTAGTTAGTTTTTTTAATATTTAAGGTAAGTAGGTTGTCATCTAGCCATGTTTTTATTTTAATTAGTCCTTCCTCAGCAGATTTTTTAACATCATCCCATGATTTTCCTGTGAAAATGATGGCCGTGTCGTCTGCATACGAAACAATTTTAGCGTTATTAATTTTGATATTACACAGTTCATTTATATACAACAAGAATAAGGTTGGGCCAAGGACGCTGCCCTGCGGAACTCCGAAGGATGTCGTTTGTACCAGATCACTTTTGTTACCTTCTACTTTTACCTGTTGCTTTCTATCTTGTAGGTAGTTTGTTAGAAGCTCTAAAGGAGTACCTCTTATACCGTATTTTTCGAGGCGTTGTACCAGTATAGAGGCAGAGACTGTGTCAAACGCCTTTTTAAGATCTAAAAACACTGTTAGACATTTATTACCTTTATCAACTTGGTCAACTATTAATGATGTTAAAGATAAGATTGCATCTTCGGTTGATAGTTTTTGTCTAAAGCCAAATTGTGTGTCCGATAAAATTCTGAATTTGTTTAAATAATTTATTAATCTAATATTTATGAGCTTCTCCAATATTTTAGAAATAGATGTTAAAACGGATATAGGGCGATAATTGCTTACACAGTCTCTGCCTCCCCCCTTGTACACAGGAGTTATGATTGCTTGTTTAAGAGCTATCGGGAATTCGCCTTGTTTGAAACAGGCATTTGCCAAATGACAAATAACAGGGACTATCATGTGTTTGGCTTTCTTCAAAAACATCGTGGGTATGCCGTCCCATCCTGGAGCGCTGTCAGGCTTAAGGCCTGTGATGACTCTGTGTACTTCTTCATCGTCAGTATCTAGAAGGACTAAGGACGTTTTGTATTGGTTAGCCAAATTGTTGCCAAGTTCGGTTTGAATATTAGTCACAGGGTTACCAAGAGATTTATTATAATTATTTCCGGCTCTAATATCGTTTGCGAGATTGCTACCCACATTTGAAAAATAGATATTTACCTCATTTAATGATTCACTTTCAGTGGGTTTAATGTTTAACAATTCTAGATTTTTACTTTTTGTGGGCTTATAATTAGCAATGTTATTTATAGATTTCCATAAGGTTTTTGGATTCTTTTTTGCAATTGCTAGTTCATTTCTTTCGTACATACGTTTCGATCTTTTGAGTAAACTGTTCACATAATTTCTATATCTTCTATACGTAATTTTTAGGATTTCATTTTCTGGATCTGAACGCAATAACTTTTGCATTTTATTTCTATTATTTATGCACTTAAGGATACCAGTGGTTATCCAAGGTTTACTTATTCGCTTACTTCGACTTATTTTTATCGTTTTTGTATTTGTTTCAATAGATTTCGTCAATACTTCTAATAGACTATTTGTAATGCTATTTGGATCCGTTAATTTCATTATTGAATTTATCTCTTTATCGTTTATTGAAGTTGAATGGGTAAAAGCCAACTTTAGTTTATATTTTTCTTTAAAAGTATCCAGCGGCGGCGTATTAATGGGTAAATCCATGCTGTCACACTATTTTATTACGAATCAGACTATAAACTATAGTAAATCTAATCAAAAAATTATCAACACTGTTCATATCTTTTTGATCATCTTTGACGCCATATTTGTTTTGGTGACTACTAACGCCGCGTGGGAAAAGAATGAACTAAATTACAATCACCTGACTGCTTTTACGTCCGCTCTTTTCAAAGGGCTATGTTTCAATCCGCTACCTAGTTGGACGCTAAGTGACGCGTGTTTAGTTAACGTTCGGTCTAGTCATTCAATTGAATGTCGTAATTTAATGAACGCGCTAGCGATTCTATTGAATAGGAGATTCAACCAGTTGACTGCGACAGTTATACCGCCACCAGTCGGTTTTCCTCGTTTGTTTTGCGACAAGATGCACCACAGGCAGGTGAGGTTCGTTTGGAGCGAAAAGTTAATAGGCCGCTCACTTACATCCCACCGCCGAATCGGTTGTCACGTATAAACATATTAAATTCCAGGTCCATTCTTTGGAGGATTGTTGTCAAAGCTATTTGGCCATAAAGCATGCTTGTTCCTCGGCGGACTCATCACTGTAGGAACCTACATTCTCCTGGCCACAGCAACAAATCTGTTCGTGATATTTGTGGGTAGAATCTTGATTGGGTTCTCCGGTGCTGTAATTCAGCTTATCAGTTTGGTCTACCTTGGAGAGATTTCGTGAGTATTCCTGATCATCTTTTTCAGCCTATCGCAGTCCACTGCCGGACATAGGCCTCCCCAGTTGTTCGCCACTTTGGGCAAATATCTGGCGGTTATATCCATAATTGACGCGCTGGGCAGGCGGGTTGGCGATCGTAGGGCGTATCACCTCGCTACGGTGAAGCTGCTGCCCGTCATAGCCCTGTAGCATTTAGCTGCGCCTTCAATTGTGATAGTTGTACCGCCACCAGTCGGTTGCCAGAGCCTCGTTCGTTATTCAGCATTATGTACGACGGGCAGGTGAGGGTGGTTTGGAGCGAAAAGATGATAGGTCGCTCCCTTACATCCCATAATATGCGCACATCCATCATCATCATCAGCGCTTATCAGTCCACTACTGGACTTAGGCCTCTTACAACGTTCGCCACTTTTCCTCCATCCGCCATCGGCCTGTCGTGTTATACCACCACCAGTCGGTTACCAGAGCCTCGTCTGTTATTCAGCAGGATGAACCACTGGCTTGGAGCGAAAGATGTTATGTTGCTCCCTTATATCCCAATGAACTGGAATGAAATGGATCTAATGAACCTTTATTTGCATAATTATGTTCAATGTTTCAGCTCAACTAACATAAGAGGAAAAATCCTAACTGGAACTGGAATCTTCTTAACTATTGGATCACTTCTCGTCTTCTCTACCTCACCTTTCGTGTCATACGCTGCGACTTCTTACATACTATTGGGCGTGGCTTGCCTATTTGTTGCAGGACTGTTCTTTATACCAGAATCACCGGTGTACCTTGTCATGAAAGGTAAATAAATTATAATATAAATTTTTGCCCAGGGTGGCGATTATGGGTGTATCCTCCAGATATTTGCCCTAAGTGGCGAACAACTGGAAAGGCTTACCTATGTCCAGCAATGGAATGCTATTCAGGCTGATGATGATGATAAATTTTCTTGAATATAATAGAATAGAAATAAATAAGGATTTGTATTGCTTCTTGGTCCGTGTGGCTTCCGGATTTAGAATAGGACTACCCTGTCTCATAAACTACTGAAGGAATATCAGGAAACGGGCACCAGTGTTTACCTGGGCACAAATATATTATTTTGTTGTTGCTGTTGGTGGCAGACGTGCAAACAGCCTGACTGATGTTAAACAATAACGGAAGCCCATGGTCATCAGCAATGCCCGTACATAGCCATGCCGATATCTGTCGCGAGGAAAGAACTCTCTTAAGAAAGAAGAGAAGGTGGTGCTCTCTTAAGAAAGAAGAGAATGTAGTGCTCACTTAAGAAAGAAGAAAAAGTCTGGAAAGTGGTCTAACTACTTTTAGAGAAGGACATGCTGCTTTACTACTGTTGGGGACGACTAACCCGCCTTCCAAGCGTGGTGACTAAGGAAAATCCTCCAAACGACGATCGTCATTGGGTAGACTAGCCGTAGATGTTTGCGGGCTGATAATGATGATTTGGTACACAGTAAACAAAGAACAATCCCATCCAAAAGTGGAAAATATTTTTTTGTATCCACTATTTCAGGAAAACACGAGGATGCGCTGAAATCCCTCAAAACCTTAGGTAGAGCAGACGACGAGTTAATTCTGCCAGAAAAACTGGAATCGCCTTCAAACACATCCAGCTGGAAGGATTTGTTTACAGATAAGACTAACAGAAAGGCTTTAGTCATAACCGTCACTTTGACCTCCCTTCAGCAACTGAGTGGAGTAATGGTGGTATCATTCTTTGCAACGACCATATTTGAGTTAGCCAGTTCAACGATACAGCCGGATATAGCAACTATTGCGATAGGCGTAACGCAGGTCCTTGCTAGCTGTTTGGCTCCAGTGTTTGTTGAAAGAAGCGGAAGGAAGGTTTTGCTGATGATATCAGGTGGTGTTTGCTCTTTCAGTTTGGTAAGTCTACATTTTTTTATAAGAAGAGCTTTCAGTATGACCTAACTCCACCTGATAGTAAGCGGTCGTGAAAAATACGTGTCCAAAACATTTTTATGATCTTAAATACGGAGTAAATATAATGTAATTATTTGGACCTCCAAAACATTTTGTATTATTTAATACAAAAAAAAACAACCTTTAGGTACCAGAGGCTGACGTCAAAGTAATAATTGACGGGAACTCGACATAGCTATCAGTGTCAACGTAACGTTAACGTCTGCTGTAATTGATAGTGCGGTGACATCTAAATGTGGATGGTGCTGTCAGTAGTGGTCGATCCTTGTCCGTTTAGAATCCTGAGGACGGAGCAGGAAATATAAAAGACAGGGATCCTTTACAAAAAATATCTAACAACTTGTTTGATATTTTCAGGCGGTTTTGGGGGTATACTTCTATTTGGACTATGCAGGGCACAATGTACAGATTGTAGGATGGCTTCCTCTAGTCTCTCTTATTATATTCTTCATGGCCTATGTTATAGGTAAGTATTTGGCGATTAACTATTTAATTAACAAAATACCACAATGGACTACCCTCCATCAAAATATTCACCAAGTTTTGCCTGTTTTGACATGTCACACAGCGCCATCTGGTTCCAAACTAAGCGAAACCTACTATGGGTACAACTGATTTACTTATATTTTTTTAAATAAATACATATTATTATACATACCAAAGACACAGGACAATACTAGCTGACACTGTTTCTGTGAAAAGTACTGGACTAACTGTTGAACCCAATCCTATTGCTTCCTTAGCTCCGGGTGAAGTCCAAATTCAGCCTTTCCAGCTCAGGCAAGGTCACTATTAAAGTCAACTAGAGGCCTCGGGTTCGATTCCCGGGTAGGTTCAAAACTTGTTAAGGAGTTTTCCTATACACTTAAACTCTAAGCCACCAACTTCTTTTTCCGTAATGTTCTTAAAGTAGGAGGGTTTCACACCTGCATGCAGATGGAAAGATTTATTTTCTGTTCCAGGCTTAGGAGTAATTCCTAACACTTTGCTAGGAGAGCTGTTCCACGGCAGCGTCAGGAGTACAGGCTCCGGGCTCAGCCTCAACATCGGCTGGCTCTTCGGCTTCGCGGTGTCCTCGGCCTTCCCATACCTCATGGCCGCCGTCGGCCCCCACTTCACCTTCTGGCTGTTTTCGTTAGCGTCGGCTGTAGCATGTCTCTTCACTCTGTTCTTTGTGCCCGAGACTAAGGGGAAGACGTTTGCGGAAATACAGAAAATGCTCAGTTAATAGATTGTTGTTTTATTTTATGGCAACTAGCCTAGTGTCCAAAGTAGCTTAACGATGGTCCACTATTGATAGACTTTGATCATCATCATCATTATCAGCCCACTGCTGGACATAGGCCTCTCCAGTTGCTTGCCACTCAGGGCAATCACCTGGAGGATATACCCATAATTAGTTATTTTTAGTTATTGTGTTACATTGTGTAATTGTGGCCAAATAAAGTTTTTCTTATTCTTATTCTTATAATCGCCACGCTGGGTAGGTGGTTTGGCGATTGCAGGGCGTAACTCCTCCCTCCGGTAACGCCGCTGCCCGTCATCACCGTGTGGTATTTAGGTACACCTTCCATCGTGATGGTTATGTCGCAGTCATCTGGTTGAATCTGCTATTCAATTGAATGACTAGCGCGTTCATTGAATGACGACATTTAATTGAATGCCTAAAGGTCAACTCGTCAAGTTATTGAATGAAACGTTCAACGTCTTGACTGAACGTCATTTTAGCATAGTCGTTGAATGGTAAAAGCCGACTGTTTAATGTTTAGTTTTTAATTTTTCTTTAAAAGTACCCGGAGACGGCGTATTAATAGGTAAATCTATGCTGTCACACTATTTTATTACGTATAAGTCAGTTTAAAGTAAATCTAATCAAAAATATATCAACACTCAGGTGATCATGTTCGTCGCCATATTTGTTTTAGTGACTACTAACGCCGCGCGGGAAAAAAATGAACTAAATTACAATCACTTGACTGCTTTTACGTCCGCTCTTTTCAAAGGGCTATGATTCAATCCGCTACCTAGTTGGACGTTAAGTGACGCGTGTTTAGTCAACGTTCGGTCTAGTCATTCAATTGAATGTCGTCATTCAATGAACGCGCTAGCGATTCAATTGAATAGGAGATTCAACCAGATGACTGCGACAGTTATACCAGTCGGTTGCCAGAGCCTCGTTTCTAGCTAGGTAGGTTGCACCACGGACTGGTGAGAATGGCTTGGAGCGAAAAGATGATGGATTGCTATGCTACCTTACATTCCTTTTTTACTATAATGGTATTTTGGAATTTATTTCCACTGGTGTCCACATCTTTATTTGCATACAAGTTTTGTAATGTTAGGGTTGTTAAATAAATTTTATTTTATTTTATTTTTTTTATTTTTATTTTATACAATTTGCGGGTCATTTGCAGGGACAAATATAATCATAATTTCACTTTTTTTATGACGCATATTACTCGATAGATACAATATTATCTAATCATAATAATATAATCAAAACGAAAACTGCGAGATAGCTAGATAATTAAATTGCTCTTATCTACAAGGTGACAAATGTATAATACATTGTGTACAGGATGGTTAAAAAAAAAAACATAAAAAAATAAGACACAAAACTCGAAGAATGGACACGGCGTTGCTGCGTCCAAAAAAACGGGCGTCGCTCTTGCATCGCCGTGACCCACGAAGAAGCCACGGCGCTAGTTATGAGTAAGTCCTGTTGAGTGAAGCCTACAGATGAATGCGCTTGCATAAAAACATAATAATTATGCGTTTATCATGCATATTCACCTTGTCATGGAAAACACATGACACACCTTCCTACCATTCAGGTTCTTATAAACGGGTCGTGATGCTATATCTTTGCAGATCGTTTAAGTGCGAGCAATCGACAGAATGCTATTATAAATGTTTTTTTTTGGATGGACTTTAGGTACCCATAGTTTAGCAAAAAAATTACTTTTACTATTACTGTGGGTAGCAGACGAGGAAGCGGCCAGTCTGCTAAGCGGTTACATTGACTGATTCACAAATGATTGATTTCTTTCGCTTCCTATAAAACGAGGTGACGCCGAATCACTTTACCGATTATCTTCAAAACACGCAACTTTTCGGACACCCTGTATTATGTTTTATCAAAAATTATTTTAGTTCTCACCAGATAACTTATAATTTTTAGTTTATTAGTAATCGTTGGACATATGTTCAGTGTAGTGGCAAAATGCAGGACTATGTAATGAAACAAGGGGTTATAGCACTATGTGGTGAGTTTGATATAAATAAATATGTCTATCTTTCTTACAAGGATTCCTGTTCGTTAGTCTCGCTAAAATTCGAGAACAGCTGAACTGATTTCGCTAATTTTGGTCTTGAATTATTTGTTGAAGTCCAGGGAAGGTTCAAAAGGTTAATAACGGGTGGTGCGAAGCCGGCCGGGTCAGCTAGTATGCTATAAATTAGCTACGAGGAGTCCGGGACACTTTCAGTAACCTTTCAAATATCAACTTCAATTTCGTTCTAACGATAGATCGAGACGGTCTATCCTGATACATTCTCCCGGACTCCCTCTAATGCATTAAATTGTGGAACTCTTTGGCGATTCCTTGTTCTTCGAGAGATATGATTATGATCATCAAGTGTTAGAATGGTTCCCGGTCGTTAAAAGCAAGGATTGGGTAGCCGATCAAAAACATGACATGAATATGTCTGTTAGTATAGGTATGGATGTTTCCTATGTAGGATTTATTTACGAAACAAAAAGTTTTTAAGTACCTAAGTGTATCAGTTGTTTTATCACAATATGTTCTATATAATGTTCCTTAAACAGTTCTACGAGTAGGTATAATGTTTTTTGATTAATTTCACACTTTTGAAATGAACTTTCCTGATGAACTTTGAAGGTCTTTGATTTTAATGGTTCTTTCTTGTTCTTGACCGGCTCGGTGGCTCAATTGGTAGTGGTACCTTCTGAACCAATGGTCGTGGGTTCGATACCCACCCGCGACAAACATTCGTGTTATGAACACTTGTGTTTGTTCCGTGTCTGGGTGTTTATATTTGTATTTAAGTATTCATTTGTGGTACCTTCGTTGTTCTGATACCCATAACACAAGTGCTTAAGCTGCTTACTTTGGGATTAGAGCAATGTATGAGATGTAGTCTGATTTTTTTTCTGAAAGTTATCAAATAACATGGCAAATGAAACATAGTCATCTACCCTATTATTTATTACCTCTTCCAGTGTACCTAGGCCAGATGTTGGTGGGCTGTGGTCTTGGGTGGTCAGCACCAATCATACCCAAACTTCAGGACCCCAACGACACCCCCCTTCCTGATGTGATCACACACGGTCAGGCATCCTGGATAGGGTCTGTACTGTATATAGGAACTATTGTAGGTAAGTTTATGTACACAGAGTTACATTAAGTTACACATTCTATCATGATATATTTTAAGAGAAGTAGGGCATAGTGAGCGAATCTTCGCTCGGATTGAGCCGCCCGTTCGGGGAAGGCCTTCCACCCTATAGAAAAACGCAGCCAAACGACCTCAGAGTCGTGTTTCTACCAGTGAGTAGGGTTTCTGGAGCTCGTGGGGAGTTAGAGTAGGGCCGGCATGGCAGTGGCAACTGACAGATAACTGACCAGTTACTTTCCCTTTGTTACAGCGACTTGGGATTCTCTTTCGCTTTCCATCAGGCGTAGGGAAGCCATTATGTCGAGGCACTATAAAAAAAAAAAAGTTTATGTACACAGACTTACATTAAGTTACACTTTCTTGCATCGTATGCCCTCTGAGCCTCTTCGTGCCCTGAGTGGTGAGTGCGGGGGCGCGATCCACTCATAGGGGCGTAACGGTGTGGTGGGTGCAGCCACACCGTTGCACGAGGTCCGCCCGGGGAGAAAAAAGCTACACTTTACTACAACTAAATAGACGAAATACGAGTATGAGTTTCGAGCTAAGCCTACCTTAATATAAGGATATCCTTCAACCATTTCCTTGATTCTATAGCAATATTCTACATTGTACCAAGCGAACTGAATACAAGAGATCAAATCAATGGAATCAGTAATACCATTATGCATCCCAACACAGGAACAGATGTAGCTAAAGTTACCTAAACGGCCTTAAGTGGTAGTGGGTGCGTCACGTGAACGGAATGCATTCCTAGAAAAGGGATATTATCTGTTGAGAGGGTCGTGAGTGCAATAAAAATGTTATATGGACTGATTGAAAGGTACTGTGGTTTCTTTAGCAAATCATCATCATCATCATGGATCTATTACAGTCCACTTTTTTTTTATTTATTTTTTTATTTATTTATTTCCAAAAAACAATAATATACAAAAACAATAAATCGGCATGTACATGAGCTTAATAGCTTTACCGCATACCGGTGCCGCCGACAGTATTTATGAATTACTATGCTAAGTTACTCTTTATATATTTAATCAACTTACCCAAATAACAACCATCATTCTCGTACAATTACACGCCTCCCATGCATGACATTCAGCACAAAAAATTATGAACATAGGCCCCTCCAGTTGTTCGCCACTAAAGTCAAACGTCTGGAGGATATACCCATAATCGCCACGCTGGGCAGGCGGGTTGGCGATCACAGGATCGCAGATCGCGTTTATGTTATGAGTTTCAAATCAAAATATGAGGTGGGTGGACCATGAAAGGCCACTCTAACGAGTACGAAGCGTGAGATCGCACTGCCAGAATAGCGGCGCGAGCGACTCGCCGCCGCATCTGTGGCCTTGAGTTTGATGGATCTTAGTGTATAGCCGAAGGAATATGTGTTTACATGTCAATAACTACGACTTTTTGATAGTTGGCCTTCAAAGGAGCGTGGCCTTCCATGGTCCACCCACCTTGTTTTAATTAATGTACCTTAATAAACAGTGTTATAATGATTTTTGATTAGTTTTAAGCTTTTGAAATTGACTTTCCCGATGAACTTTGAAGGCCTATCGCATTCTCAATTTGCATATTTAACTAATTTATACTGCCGATAGACTCCTTATATATTACTAGCTGTGCCAGCGGCGTCGCACGCGTGGATATCGGGTTTCAAAAATAAGGGACTTCCATAAATTACCTATCTATACCTAGTGCCTAAGTTTTAAGTTAGACCTCTAGCAATACATTGGTGAAAACCGCATTCAATTCCATGCAGAAGTTTTCGCGTGATGCGCGTTCAAACATACAGGTAAAAATTTCTCCCGTTTTCCCAACACTTCCCGTTACTGCTCGCCTCCTATTGATTGTAGCATGATGAAAAGTATACTACAACCTGCCCAGGAGTATGAAGAATAATTGTACCAAGTTTCGTTAAAATCCGTTAAGTAGTTTTTGTTTCTATAACGAACATACAGACAGACAGACAGACGGACAGACAGACAGACAGACAAAAATTTTACTGATTGCATTTTTGGCATCAGTATCGGTTACTAATCATCCCCTGATAGGTATTTTGAAAATAAATTCAATGTACAGAATTGACCTCTCTACAGATTTATTATAAGTATAGAAGACTAGCAACAGACTCATCTTTGGTGAGTAGTCAGCATGACTCAATGGTTTTTGCTAAGTGAGGTAAGTACTTTTGCATTGGGCGTCACAATTCCACGTCCGGGTCTATTGTTTCTGCCTTAATATAGAATGTATGTGTTTCATCATCATCATTAATGGCCTGTGGCAGTCCACTGCTGGACGTAGGCTTCTCCCTGTATGTGTTTATGGCTATGTTACGGACTAAGCTAAACTCTTTAACAAGAGTCCGTATTTTCTTATGTCTTTAGATTTTCAAGGCGAAAGTGATTCTTTTTTGTAGAGTGAGCGTGCTTCATCATAGGTTCTAACGTCGCTAAACATTGAGCGAGTTGAAGACAAGCGCCAGATGGGGTATTTTATCATCATCAGCCTATTGCAGTCCACTGCTGGACATAGGCCTCTCCAGAAGTTCGCCACCTAGCGCAAACCTCTGAAGGATATACCCATAATCGCCACGCTGGGCAGGCGGGTTGGCGATCGCAGGGCGTAGCTTCTCGCTCCGGTGACGCTGTTGCCCGTCATCGGCCTGTGGTATTTAGCTACGCTTCTATCGTGGTGGTTTTACCGCCACCAGTCGGTTTGCCAGAGCCTCGTTTGTTGTTCGGCAGGATGCACCACGGGTAGGTGAGGATGGCTTGGAGCGAAAAGGTGATAGGTCGCTCCCTTACATCCCATCCTATCCCATATATAAGATGGGGTATTTAAAAGACATAATATAAATATAATAAATTATATTTCTTTACAGGACCATACATATCAGGGTACCTATCCAACGTATATGGTCGCAAGCCATGTTTGTATCTCGGCGGGGCCCTGACGGCTATATCCTTCTTACTCCTGGCCACATCAGTCAATCTGCCAATGATATATCTAGGACGGATCATAACTGGCTTGGGGACTAGTATGATACACGTCGTCAACTTGGTTTATCTTGGAGAAATTGCGTAAGTATGCACTCTAATGTTTTTCTTTATAGTGCCACAATATAGTGGGGATGTAAGGGAGCGGGGCTTATCATCTTTTCGCTCCAAGCCAACTTCACCTGCCCGTGGTGCATCCTGCTGAACAATAAACGAGGACTGGCAACCGACTGGTGGCGGTATAGCCATCACAATTGTAGGCATAGTTAAATACCACAGATGGATGACGGGTAGCAGCGTCACTAAAGCGAGAAGCAGCGCCCTGCTATCGCCAACCCGAGGCGATTATGGTTGTATACTTAGTATCTAGAAGTTTGCCCTGACTGGCGAACCACTAGAGAGGCCTATGTCCAGCAGTGGACTGCAATAGGCTGATGATGATGATGATGGCAGGCCTAAGTCCAGCAGTGGACAGCGATTATAGACAAGGCTGGTTATAAATTCCTTTGCAATATACCACGGGCCGATGGCGGGCAGCGTCACCGGAGCGAGGAGCTACGTTCTGCGATCGCCAACCCGCCTGCCCAGAGTGGCGATTATGGGTATATCCTCCAGATGTTTGCCCTAAGTGGCAAACAACTGGAGAGGCCTATGTCCAGCAGTGGACTACAATAGACTGATGATGATGATGATGACATCTCATTTCTATGTCTCCAGCTCAACTAACATCAGAGGTATTCTCCTGACCGGATCAGGTATCTTTGCCACCTGCGGAACCCTCATTGCGTACGCCACTGCTCCATACGTGTCCTACGCAGCTGCTTCATACATCGTCTTGGCTATCAGTGGAGCATACTTGGTAGCTCTGTTCATCATACCAGAATCTCCAGTTTTTCAAGTTCTAAAGGGTAAGCAAGCTTTTACTTTTCTTGATCAAGAGTAGATTAGCATTACCGGGGTCTTCAATCTTCACCTTTTTTACGGATGCCACTATAACTGATGGAAATCGAAAGAGAATCCCAAGTCACTACGGCACCGAACAAGTAACCAAATCAATTACTTGACAATTGCCACCGACATGCTGGCCTAGATAGTTCTGGCAATACCTATTGCCATTGCCATTATTGGCAATACATATTTAATTGAGTTTCGTGTGCGGTCAGTGTAGGTACACTCAATTAAATTGGCAAAACCTACGGCGGTCGCCAGCCAGGCCGATAAATACTACCACTGGCTTTCGAAGGTGACTCTTACGACACCTTCAAGAAAGATGGGAAGGTGATTTGTATAAATTTTCCGTGATTGCATAGTTTTGCACCTGCATAATTTTGAATTCAATAATATTTCAGGCAGAGAAGACGAGGCACGCCAATGCCTAATAGCCTTAGGCAGAACAAACGCCAATGACATCACAAAAGTCCTAGAATCTAAGCAAGAGAAGCAACCCACCGCTGCATCAGGATGGAGAGACTTGTTCGAGATCAGAAGCAACAGGAGAGCCTTCTTCATCACGTTCACCTTGAACATCCTGGTGCAACTCAGCGGTGTCATGGTGGTAGTGCTATTTGCTACGACGATCTTCGACATGGCAGGGTCTACCATTGCTCCGAACAGAGCCACTATCATAATTGGGATAACGCAACTGGTCGCTAGTTGCGTGACTCCGTTGTTCGTTGAGAGGGTCGGGAGGAAGGTGCTGCTGTTGATGTCGACTGCTATGTGCTGTTTGAGTTTGGTGAGTTGAGTTTTGTTGATGGATTTGATTTATGGCCGATAGCAGTCGTTAGCCATTTTTTAGTAGCTCGAAATAATGTCTTCCCTACGCCTGATGGAAAGCGAAAGAGAAGCCCAAGTTGCTGTGACAACGAGCAAGTAACTGGTCAGTGACCAGTCAGTTGCCACCGCAATGCCGACCCAAGTGGAGGTCCTTCCCCGGACAGGCGGCTCAATTCGAGCGAAGATTCACTATGCCCTACCTACCTCTCTAGCTTGCTAGCCATATAGTAGGCGTGGAACATTTCTGGAATGGAGAACATTCATTTTGAGCGCGATGTTGGACGTGACCTCCTATGAGATGTAGAGACTAGAGACTATTTGAGCTATCAAATGCTAGAAGCAAGAAGCCCAAGATAAGTCGAATTGGCGAAACATTGGCGACTTATATTCAGCAGTAGCCTGCAATAGGCTGATGATGATACCAATGGGCATGACTCCAGAATTATAGGTTTGAATTAATGTACATAAAGTCCTGCTCATAACAATGGATCAACTATGTAGTTTTGAAATAGTAATCTATCTAATACTAAAATAACCCTTTGAATTTCAGACCACTCTGGGGATTTATTTCTTCTTACATAAAGCCAACTTTGATATGACGGTGGTGGGCTGGCTTCCACTGCTGACTCTTATCGTATTCTTCCTATCTTATGACTTCGGTAAGAAAAGTCTAGATTCTATTTTACTATGGTGTTCTTTTGTTTAGGAGACTAGTAGAATACCACCGCTGTCAGTTTCTCCTTTGAAAGTGTGTTTACAGAAAGTGTGTTTAAAACGTTTATTGTGATTTTAGTATCCCAAGGGCCAGGGCCAAAATTTATATCGGCCATTAAATTTTTTTATACAAATTACTGAGCACATGAGGGAATGTTGTACCTTGCATGCGGACACTAAGGCATGGGTTATAAATCTATCATACCCCTCATACGGGCGCTAACGACTAATGGCAACGGTTCATCCCATGCGATACAAAATAAATGCAATAAGGCCCCACCGACGACCAATTGTGGGTATGCCTTTAGGCGATTAGGCGTCCTCTGATCGTGCATATAGTCAGAAAACGTCGGAAGATCGTAATCCAATAATTTATTTCACTTTTCCAGGTTTCGGCATCATCCCAGGCACTTTTGTCGGGGAAATGTTCACAAGCAACGCCAGGAGCGTCGGTTCCACCTTAACTATCACGCTGGCCTGGCTCTTCGGGTTCGGAGTGTCCACGTCCTTTGGCTACGTGGTGGCAGCCATAGGTGGCCACTACACCTTCTGGATTTTCGCAGGGGCGTGTGCTGTCGCCAATGTCTTTACTATTTTCTTCGTACCTGAGACCAGGGGGAAGACGTTGTCGGAAATTCAAGAGATGTTGAGCAGATGATCTGTTCGTCATACTTTCAAGATGTTTGTTTTGATATTTTGTATGGGAACTATTTTGGGAATTGATAAATTTCCTAAGGGCTGACAATGTCCTTTCGGTTATAAGGTATACTGGGTTTTTAAGGTCTCTTACTTACTTAATCTTGAAAGCATGGAGAAGGCAACAGCAAAACTCTTATTACTACAAAAAATTGCCTGGAAAGTAAACTGAGAGGCGCTTCTACGTTGCTATTGTCATGATCTGGTATTTAAAGAACAAGGGAAAGTTTAGTTTGAGATGAAATTATTGGTGGGTGTTTTTTTTTAAATTAATTTATCGGCAAAGACATGACTCTGAACTCATATACTCACTACAATAGTAATAATAGGTAGGTATACTTAATAATGTATGTGTGTTTGAATCGAGGGCTTACCTACTACTGATATTCACATTTCGTGAATCTTAAGATGGGCTGTCGGTCTTCACACAGATAATACGAGTAATTGAACAGATAATAATTTAATGTTTTAATGATAAAATTATATCATAAATATCGTATAAAATATCACTATAACAGACTGATAAAATCGACTAAGCAACCAAATATTTGAGTCTCTCCCGATAAAACATAGATTACTTAGACCGTTATCAAAACTTTGTCTTAACCTATTTGATAATTAAACGTTAGATAATATCTTAATTATCGTATTAAATAAATAATTGCATTTTTTATTTGCAATTAATTGCAATTCATCTTCAAGCGATATCACAGTCTATGATGGAGCGCTCACCCAGCCAAAAAAGCGTTTCACTCTCGTCTTAAACATCGGGACATTACGTACGAGTAGATAAACTCGTAGGTATCTGTCAAGGAACAAGGAGCCTGGCAAAGAATTTCATAGTTTGGCCGTCCGCCCTATAAAATTGGAGGCAAAACTCGCTTTTTGCTAAAATATGCATTTATTCATTTACTAAATGATTTAAATAGGTATGTTTTATACGTATTATTGTGATAGTGACACTGTATATTTGTAAATATTATGGGCTGTGTAATAATAAAATACCTAATTGAAAATATTCTTAGCATAAAGATTTAAAACAATATTTTGTTTAATTTTTATCAGAAAAAAATTATGATATTAATTAATAATCAGTTACGTATTCCAAATTGTATCTCTTGGAACAATGGCTTAATAATTCAATGCGTAATCTATTTTCTGTTGTAACACGTATTTTGTTCAATGATGAGTTCAAATTAATTAGCAAAATATTAATTACAATGAATTTAACTTTCGCCATTAATTATTCAAACATTTACTTTAGAATTAATTTAACTATATTGTTATTAATTTGTATAAAGCAATATTACAAGTATATATAAATGTGCAATACTTGTTGTAAAGGCATGGAAAGTCATTCTCTTTTCTGTAGGTTGAACTAAATGGAATGAAACAATTGTCTCCGAAATTTTGTAATGAAATCAAGTGTTTGGCAAATTGGTTAGGTCACGTTTTAGCATAGACCCAAAATGCTCTGATTGCTAATAAATAAATTTGACTTTGAAATTGTCCACAGTTTCTGCCCTCTGATAGTTACAAGCTTAATCTTTAAAATACACTTCTAGTTAATAAAGTACTCGATAATAATAGTCTAACTGAATTTTGGCCAATGCATCCTAGATTGATGAATGTGGACGAAGCAAAAGCTGTGTGCCAGGATCGACGCAAATGGAAGGACGTGGTCTCTGCCTACCCTTCTGGGAGAGAGGCGTGACGTTATGTATGTATGTATGTATGCATCCTATACTAAGAGAGGTATGGCATTGCGAATCTTCACTCGAATTGAGCCGCCCGTCCGGGAAAGGATCTCCACCCTAAAGAATACCACAGCAAAATGATCGGTCGTGTTTCTGCCGGTGAGTAGGGTTTCCGGAGCTTGGGGTTAGGGTTGAGCCGGCATGGCGATGGCAACTGACAGGTAAGTGACCAGTTACATGCCCGTTGTTACAGCGACTTCGGATTCTCTTTCGCTACGCTATCAGGCGTAGGGAAGCCATTATGTCGAGCTACTATAAAAATACCTTCCAAGGATACCAGCTAAGTATGTAAGAGATATTAAAGCACACAAGAGTGTACGCAAACACAGGACATCATCATCAACTTTTCGCAGTCGCCAGGTCCACATCATCATCATCATGGACACAAGCCTCTCCAGTAGTTCGCCACTTTGGGCAAACATCTGGAGGCTTTACCCATAATAGTCGCCACGCTGGGCAGGCGGGGATGTAAGGGAGCGGCCTATCATCTTTTCGCTCCAAGCCAACCTCACCTGCCCGTGGTGCATCCTGCCGAATAACAAACGAGGCGCTGGCAACTGACTGGTGGCGGTATAACCATCACAATTGAAGGCGTAGCTAAATACTAAAGACCGGTGACGGGCAGCAGCGTCACCGGAGCAAGAAGCTACGCCCTGCGATCGCCAACCCGCCTGCCCAGCGTGGCGATTATGGGTATATCCTCCAGATGTTTGCTCTAAGTGGCGAACAACTGGAGAGGCCTATGTCCAGCAGTGGACTGTAATAGGCTGATGATGATGATGGGCAGGCGGGTTGGCGATTGCAGCGCGCAGCTTTTCCCTCCAGTGATGCTGCTTGCCTGTCATCGTCCTGTGGTATATAGCTATGCCTCCTATCGTGATGGATATACCGCCACTAGTCGGTTGCTAGACCCTCGTTTGTTATTCGGCAGTATTCACCACAGGCAGGCAAGGGTGGCTTGGAGCGAAAAGATGATAAGTCGCCCCCTTACATCCCACACTCTCCATTTGTTCGCCACTTACCTCGACTGTGGGCTTCAGTAGATATTTAAATTTACATTGTAATGGAAAGTTTAAAATCTTAAGTCCAAATATTAATTCAGGAAAAGTCACCGGTTTCCTTAGCATTACCACGGCAACCATTAATTTTCTTAAAATGGCGACACAAGAAGCTATATTTAACTTAGAAACCAAATTGGAACTTCCACGACATCAGATTCTGAGCGTACAGCGAAATGGAGTGGAAACAACAGTATAATAGCATTTACACGAACGACTTGTGGGTGGCGCATTTGAAGACAATTTACGAATACAGATGTTTTGCAAAACTTACTTGAGAATTTATTGTGTAGAAATGCTGAGATGTGCTTACATGGAAATTGGATGTAGGAGATTCTAAGAACGATGGGTATTGCAATCAGCAACTTCGTCTATTTATGCGACGGATTAATAAAACTAAAATAGAAAGAAGGAATCTTTGGAATTCCGGGAATGAATTAAATGAATACGACTTAGGGACTCTCAAAAAGTGAACTCCCCTGGTGTTACAGTGTCTATGGCTGAAATGATTGTAAGATATCTGTGGCCGTAATATACTTATACAAGAAGAGAGGTAGGGCATAGCGAATCTTCGCTCGAATTGAGCCGCCCGGGCGCCCGTCCGGGGAAGAACCTCCACCCTATAGAATACCGCAGTCAAATGTCCTCTGGGTCGTGTTTCTGCCGGTAAGTAGGGTTTCCGGAGCTCGTGGGAGGATAGGGTTGGGCCGGCATGGCGGTGGCAACTGACAGGTAACTGACCAGTTACTTGCCCGTTGTCACAGCGACTTGGGCTTCTCTTCCGCTTTCCATCAGGCGTAGGGAAGCCATTATGTCGAGTTACATCGGGCAAGTAACTGGTCAGCTACCTGTCACTTGTCACCGCCATGCCGGCCCAACTCTAATCACTCACGACCTCCGGAAACCCTACTCATCGGCAGAAACACGACCCGGAGGTCATTTGGCTGCGGTATTCTATAGGGTGGAGGACCTTCCCCGGACGGGCGGCTCAATTCGAGCGAAGATTTGCTGTGCCTTACCTCTCATAAATCTCATCTTGCCAAATGCTAACGTTTAATATCAAAATGGTTGTTTATATTTTCATCACGGTAACAATTAGTGGCATTTTTAAATCATAAAAGATAGCCCTTTACCATTTTAAAATACAAATCGTTTGAGAAATTACCTGCGAGTGAAATGTAGAGAACAAAAGATTTGAATGCTGTTAGCACAATCATTAGTCTTAATCACTTTGGTGGTTTTGTTTTAGTAGCCGTTGTTCTAGCTTGGTTCCGGATGAACCGTTATTGTTGGATATTTAACTTTTGTTCCTACTGTCTGTGGTTGACCCGATCCCAAGGTTCATGAGAGAAGGAAATAAATAAATAACCCAAGACATGCCACGCTGGCCCACAAAGCGCCACCTAGCCCCAAACTAAGCCTAAGCTTGTACTATGGGTACTAGACAACTGATAAACTTACTTATTTTTTTTTTGTAAATAAATAAATATTATACATAGAAAACACCCAGACCAATACAAACAGACATGTTCATGAACACAAATGTTTGTAGGTACTGTGCGGGAATCGAACCCACGACCCTTGGCTCAGAGGGCAGAGGTCACTACCAAATGAGCCACCGAGCCTGTCAAATATGACATTCAAAGATACTATTCGTAGGTACGCGTCTTTATAAAATAATTAGCCTGATAAGTACACCCATTCAAACAAAAAAAGAATTTTCCAATCATCATCATCATCAGGCTATTGCAATCCACTGCTGGACACAGGCCTCTCCCGTTGTTCAACACTTAGGGCAAACATCTGGAGGATATACCCATAATCGCCACGCTCTGGGCAGGCGGGTTGGCGATCGCAGCGCGTAGCTTCTCGCTCCGGTGACGCTGCTGCCCGTCATCGGCCTGTGGCATTTAGCTACGCTTTCAATTGTTATGGTTATACCGCCACCAGTCGGTTGCCAGCGCCTCGTTTGTTGTTCGGCAGGATGCACCACGGGCAGGTGAGGTTGGCTTGGAGCGAAAAGATGATAGTTTGACAATTACAGTGGTTCACAATTCTCGGAGATCTGTCGCTTTAGTAGTAACACACATAGAACAAAAAAATCATCGAATTGAGAACATCCTCCTTTTTTGCAGTCGGTTAAAAATGCTACAAAAGCCAATTCCACGCAGACGACGTTGCAAGAACAGATACTATAAAAGAACGGTTTGTTGCTAAAACATAATATATTGCTTTAAAAGTTCATTATAAAATAAAATAAAAAATTTATTTCTGCAAATAGATTAACAAGTAAATTCTTTTGCACGTCAAACTTTTTTTCCCTACTAGCACTTCGTCGTGATAAGGATGAGGCCTGATCATTTTTGCCTTTTTTTTCAAAAATATATATAATTATCAATATCTATAAACATATTAGAAGTGTATCCCCTTTCATTGTTAGCAAGAAATTGGTTTGTGTGTGTATCTCAACACAGTTGGTTCGGTAATGACTGTAAAAAGCACATTTGTTATATAAAGAAAAGTAACGAAGGAATGATCGTCCTCATTATTCATTATCTTGAACAGAACAAAGATTTTCTTTGTGGTGATAATTTATTACAGCATTATTTGGTGCCGTTTTTATGCCACTTCTTATAAGAGCTATCATTGAATGTGGACTTAGGGATCGAGAAGAAATGGTATCTTTACTAATATCAAAAGGAGGAAAGTTCGGTTGGTTTGTTTCTATTGAATGGGTTCCGAAATAAACGTAGCGATTTTCATAAACTTTCTATTTCTATACGTGTAAGAAAATTCGAAATGTATGTACGCCCAAAACTTTCGAACGACGACAGCACAAAATTGGATAGTTCTTCGTTTTAATTATGTATTTGTTAATGTTAGGACAAGGTTTATTTAAAACTAGCTGTGCCGGCGGCGTCCCACGCGTGGATATCGGGTTTCAAAATTAACGGACTTCCATAAAATGGTACCTAAATTTTAAGTTAGACCTCTAGCAATACATTGGCCCGCATTCAATTCTATGCAGTAGTTTTCGCGTGTGCGACCAAACATACAGATAAAAAATTCTCAAGCTTTCCCAACACTTCCCTTCACTGCTCTGCTCCTATTGATCGTAGCGTAGTGAAAAATACTATAACCTGCCCAGGAATATGAAGAATAATCGTATCAAGTTTCGTTATAATATTATGTCCAGTAGTTTTTTTTTCTATAACGAACATACTCGTACAGACAGACAAAAGTTTTACTGATTGCATTTTTGGCATCAGTATCGATCCCCCTGATAGTTATTTTGAAAATATATTACATCTACATATTTATTATAAGTATAGATAAAAATTACAAAAATGTATGTATAATAATGATAATAATATACTTAGCCTTTTATTTCCGAAATTCATAAATTTACAATTTTGATACTTTCACTTCATATTAAAATACTTATATCTAATTTCGTTACCATATCTGTCAGTGTTGGGAGTCCCTTGCGCTCTATCAAATCTTTATTCATATAGGCTTGAGACAAGCCCCTAATTACTAACCTACCTTAGGTTTATTCTGGTGAAGGTAGCTTTCAAAAGTCTACCAAAAGAATTTTGAAATTGAACCAATTGTTTCAGAACCTTAAATACAAATAAAGAAATATTTCCTCTTTAAGTTATTTTATAAGTTTGTATTGGCAAAGGAAAAACAAAGGTCAAAATAACATTTCAAAGCCGTGACCTCGCGATCCCTGACATTGGAAGGTCAAACATCACGTGACAAGAGAAGCCATGAATGTCTTAGCGTTGATTACAATTAGCGCCTGGATTTTGTCGCTTTGAGGTCAAAAAGTGACCTCTGTAACCCTATTGAGTAAAGTGTTTGCAAATACGGAAGGTCCTGAGTTAAATTCATAGGTAGATAGATACTCTTTATTGCACGCTGAAGTTCACTTAAAACTAGACAGATTAAGTATATGCGTTGTACAATTTAGGCGGTCTTATCGCTTTAAGCGATCTAGATTTTGTTAGCGAGCATGTCTAGCATTCTAGATAGACTAGGTCCATTAATCTACTTCTATACCTACTAAAAAAATCAATAATTTTCAACTGTTATCAGTAATTGATAAAAAATTAAATTGACCTTGGTAACCTCTACTCTCTCTTTTCGAACTCGGTTAAATATCTGAATCCGTTTGGTGCGGTTTCCGTGTGGTGCCGGAAAAGGATACAAATCTCATTTATTCCCATGAGTGTCCTAAGGATTTCAGTTGCTCAACCGTTGCCGTGGCAGTAACTATTTATTAATCTGTGCCGTGGCTTTCAAATTCAAATTCTTTATTTGCACTAAATAGGGTAATGTACATCAGTTGTTTTCTAAATTAATTCCTTATGCCTATTTAACTATATTATTATAGCATGCAAACAGAAAATATAAAAAATTATACAATAATTTCAACATTAAGTAGGTAACTATTTTATTCTATAGGTACACAATTACACATATTATGTCAAACATTAATTAATAAATTAGCAAATTAAATCTTAATTTTCATGAATTCGTCAATAGAATATAAACCGTGTTCCCCCATGGTACTTTGAATTTTGTCAATGGTAATTGCTTTATAATGTCAGGTAACTTATCTTATCTTAATCTTAACTAATATTATAAAGAGTTTGTTTGTTTGTTTGTTTGAACGCGCTAATCTCAGGAACTACTGGTCCGAATTGAAAAATTCTTTTTGTGTTGAATAGACCATTTATCGAGGAAGGCTTTAGGCTATATAACATCACGCTGCAACTATTAAGAGCGAAGAAATAATGGAAAATGTAAAAAAAACGGGCAAAAAATAACTATTCCACGCGGACGAAGTCGCGAGCACAGCTAGTTCAATCTATACTAATCTATACTAATATTAATTAATTAGTTATGGACTGGCTTCCAATCTGACTGACGACAACAGTAGGTACACTCGGCTTTTTGCGGAAAACGAACGTGAGTTAACGTCAGGCGCTTGTATAGCCAGAGTTATTTTACAGACCGGCATGTCAGTGGCAACAAGTGACTTTATTACTTATCCGTTACCGCAGCGACTTGGGCTTCTCTTTTTCTTTACATTGATATGAGGCCACAATACTGGGTTGGTACAAAAAATACTGTAGTTTGAAAATTTCTGTATGTTAATTCCGTATCACTTCGTCGATTTTTCCGGCTAGGGTAAATGCACAAACAACCGTCAGTTCTCTGGAATAAACGACCCACTTTGACCTACACATCGTTTGTTATTGGGACGGTCACTCTATACACGGTACTGTAAAATAACATTACGCCTGTGTTATTGGTTAGAGAATTGTTATGATTAGAACGTGTGGGCGCGAATTGAAAATACCGAATGGAAAATTTCATTGAAAAAAAATTTTCAATGTTTTTATGCTCACACATTTTAAAATTATTTTTTGTTGAAATCTGTAGTGGGTGTATTCATTGCTTTTTATTCCGAAATGAAATGTAAAATAGAATTAAATCAATCAATCAACTGCTAAACGTATCCTTTAGAGGCAGCGCAGACGACAGACTATCCGTGACGCACTTTTTTGCAATTATATGCAGTAACGCACACGACGCGCAAAAATCTGTCGCGGATATTTCACAGACTCAACGCACATCTTCGATCATTCTGTCGGCAGACCTAGATGCTTTTTTTAAATGTCTCAGACGCAGACTCTATCGCACAAAAAGTGTGCCGTCTGAGCTGCACCTTAATCACCTACATTTCTCTCGCAGGGAATCCTCATGCCAGCAGTTCTTCTGAGCATAAACGGTGTCCACTCCAAAACTTATCTGCTCCAACGATTGTCGGTTGTACGATAGACATGACCAGCTCACTTCACTTTAGCGTCTAATCCTTAAAAGCTAGGTATATCGTTCTCTTTCATCCTCTTGTATATTACAGTATGCTTGTTTCAGCCCCTATCTCTTAAATAAATACCAAGCCTAGTCCTCTTCATAGAGCGTTGACCGACTAATATAAAATTAAATTATATGAAGCTGAAAAATGCTTGCCTGAATGAAATCTAATTTTAGTTTACTTTGTTTTAATTAACTATGATATTGAAAGAAAATTAAAAAATAATTATGTACGAGTATAACGAGATTAAATTTTTATTAAAATTTAATAATTTTATCAATTCATTAATTCTTTTCATTCAAAGGAACAAGACAATTGAGTTTTTATTCAGTGGTGTGTCCTCGGATATGAATAAAAATAAGAAATGCGTACCGAACAGTTTGCTAGATTTATTTTTGACCATTTGTGTTTTATTAAAACGTGCACAAACAGGACAAGAACATTTTGATTTATAAATGTACCTAGGTATATCATACTTCTTCATTGGGGGCAACCGCGAGTGAATTCACCGCCAGGTGCGCTAGTGTAGCGTAGGGTCTCCTAAGTGTCAAATAACATCGTTATTTATTAACCCCCGTTAATAAAAGTTGTGGACATTTTTTATGTTGTTCCACGGTGCGTCCTATCATCTTTTCTCTCGAAGCCACCCTCACCTGCCCGAGGTGCCGGTATAACCATCACATTGTAGGCCCAGCGTGGTGACTATAAATAATAATAATAATAAATAAATAACCCAAGATATGCCACGCTGGGCCACACAGCGCCACCTAGCCCCAAACTAAGCCGAAGGTTGTACTATGGGTACTAGACAACTGATAAACTTACTTAGAGCTGGGCGGGTTGGCAATCGATTTATTTATTTATTTAATCTTTATTGCACAAGGAAAGTACAAATGGCGGATGTGCATTATTTATATATATCCACCTATATATAAGTAATGCACATACCTACATATATATTTCATATAATAAAATAAATAAAAATAGGTACTTAAGATTCACACTTGGCCGGTTATAACTTTTCATAGCTGGATGTCAAAGTGCTTTTGTCTGCAGTATTGATCGCACTTTTGGCACAAGTAGCCCGGTAGCTCCATTGTGAGATTCGGACGTAAAAATATGGAGATGAACTTGGCTGTTAGTTGTTCATGTTAGTTAATTTATGTACAGGTTTGTATTCACCTTGTCGAAGCATTAGTGTTGAGTGAAAAGTTGTCAGCACTTTTTTTATACAACTCTGCCGGTGAGTAGAGTTTCCGGAGCTCGTGGGGGTTAGGGTTGTGCCGGCATGGCGATGGCAACTGACAGGTTACTGACCAGTTACTTGCTCACAGCGACTTGGGCTTCACTTTCGCTTTCCATCAGGAGCAGGGAAGCCATTATGTCGAGCCACTATAAAAAGAAACATATCTCCGAGAATTGTAATCATCATCATCATCAGCCTATTACAGTCCATTGCTGGACATACGAGTAGGCCTCCCCAGTTGTTCACCACTTAGAGCAAACATCTGGAGGATATACCCATAATCGCCACGCTGGGCAGGCGAGTTGGCGATCGCAGGGCGTAGCTTCTTGCTCCGGTGACGCTGCTGCCCGTCACCGGTCTTTAGTATTTAGCTACGCCTTTAATTGTGATGGTTATACCGCCACCAGTCGGTTACCAGCGCCTCGTTTGTTATTCGCCATATTGAAGTTGACTTTTGTTTGCTAAAATATTCTACTAATATATGACGATATACAGACCTTTATATATTATATACCAAGGTCTGTATTTCGTCGTCTGATGTAAAAAAAACAGCCAAGACAAAAAAAAGGACAAAAGCTTGAGTTAAGAAAATAAGATTCATCAGTTCCAGACACTTTTCATTACACTAAAGGTATCACCTTTGTTCCTAGATATACTAGTACTTTCCGAGTACTATTATCAAAGTTGATTTTCATGTCAAACACAGCAAAATTACCATATCTGTGAATGTATGTAAGTTTGTAACTAGCTCTGCGGTTTGGGGGAGAACACACGTACGTATTTCCGATAAGAAAAATTCACTTCCTTCTCACGTCATTTCTATGAAATAATAAATCTATATTAGAAACTATTCCTTTGATACCAGGTCACAAATTTACAGATTCTGTCAAATTTCCCCAAACAGTTTTCTACTACATACCTACTGATAAGAAAGTTTCGGGATTCTTTGGAAAGTAGACTGTTACGGACTGGCCGCATGGCGGCCAACATCCTTCGCATGCATCCTTTTTTCTTCTTTTTTATATTTAGTCTTTTGTTCTATGTTATTTTTATTTTGTGTTATTTTTTACTTTTATATTATACTAGCTGCTGCTCGCGGCTCTGCCCGCGTGAATATTCGTATAAATCATAGCCTATGTGTTAATCTGATGTACAAACTATATTCCTGTAAAGTTTCATTAAAATCCTTTCAGTAGTTTTTGCGTGAAAGTGGAACAAACATTCATCCATCTATCCAAACAAACTTTCGCGTTTATAATATTAGTAGGATTTAATTTCCTTTGAGCCTCCCTTTTCCTTTTCCCACCGTTCTTAACATAGACAGTTATTTATCATATTGCTAAAATAGCTGTTAGTTATTTTATACCATGTAGTGATGTAAATTATTAAGTATTGACCTTCCCACTATGTAGCCTTAGCCCAAACCAAACCACACGATGCCTCGGTACAAGGAGCCTCAATAATTAAACGTCGATTGTATGCAAAGCAATTAATTCTTCAAGCGTGGTACTGATACGATATTGTGGCTTGGATGAAGGGTGAAAATTGTTACGTCTGATACCAAATTAGGATCGTTTGTGTATGAGCTTGTAAACAATAAGGTAAATACAATATATGTGCAATGTATAATGATACCTTTCATCTGGGCGCTTCCGGGGTGAAGTTGGGATTAATGACAACACGGAGTTTTGGGTTGTTTTTTTATTATGTGGGTCGGAATTGAGTTTATTGTTGCAGAAATGAATGTGTAATATGTGAATAGATTGTACCAGGAATGTACTTTCTACGCAGAATGTCCAAGTTCCAAAATGTACAATAGGCTATTATAGCTGAAAATTTTAATTAGTCCGTCTTTTAGCTTATTCAAAAATAAAAGACACGTATTTTTCCTTTTTTCATTCAAATAAACAATAGCGAAGATACAGTATGGGATCCTTTAAACGAAGCGTGAAGAAGCATCTCGCGGGTCAGCATGGCTGTGGTAACTGACTGGAAACTGAGGTTTCCCGCCCGTTATCAGAGCGATTTGGGCTTCCTTTTAGCTTTCCATCAGGCAAAAGGAAGCCACTATGCTGAACCAATATAAAAAAAAAAAGATACAAAGCATCAAAAGTTAGGAGTGGGGGTCATGACGTCACTCGCTCCCGTAAAAATGCCTCACCGAGTGACGACACGCGTAATTTCAACGAGCTATAACTTTGTAATTTTTAGTCTAATTTACAAATAAAAAATACGTGTCTTTTATTTTTAAATAAGCAAAAAGACGGACTAATTACAATTTTTAGCCATAAATGCCTATTTTCATATTACAAAGGTCTGAGCGAAAGTACTAGGAACGCATAAATGCGAGAGAAGTCACAGGCCAAATAGCTATTGGTTTTTAATAAAATGTAGTTTCTTATTACGAGTATATAGGTAAGTTCACCATCACAATTGAAGTTAGATACCATAGGCCGAAGAAGCGTCACCGGAGCGAGAAGCTACGCCCTGCGATCGCCAACCCGCCTGCCCAGCGTGGCGATTATGGGTATATCCTCCAGATGTATGCCCTAAGTGGCGAACAACTGGAGAGGCCTATGACCAGCAGTGGACTTCGATAGGCTGGTCATGTGATGTGACGGTCGACAGTTTGTTAAATTTTTCAATCAACAGCCTTGTCCATCCACTGCTGAACGTAGGCCTCCTTCAATTCACGCCACATTTCTCTATCCCGGGCTTCCCCCATCCAGCAACTGCCAGCAGTTCTTCTAAGGTCATCTGCCCAGCGGGTTGCGGGGCGTCCTACACTACGTTTGCCTAAACGCGGTGTCCACTCCAAGATTCGTCTGCTCCACCTATTGTCGGCTCTGCGGCAGACATGACCAGCCCACTGCTACTTCAGCGTACTAATCCTTCGGGCTATGTCGGTAACTTTCGAAATTTTTAGATTAGTTTAAATGTGACCAATTTCAAAATATCCACCTTCATCAATGATTCTCTTTCCAGCTGAAATACCACGCTCAAAATAGGTTGCCTACTGACCTAACTTATTCTATTCCTACCGCTGAAACATTCCTGGAATAACTAACTCGTTTGTTGGAACTGAAGCCAGTTATTCTGGATTAAGCCCTATCCTATCTAGGCTCCATTCTAATTTCATTTCGGACGTGATATGCCAGACTTGTGCATTTACGTGTAATGTTATGTTTTTCAAGTTATTCCTTGGAAATTATCTCGTTATGCGCATACAAAATTATTGAATTTGCTTTGAAAAATACTTTTAGTGAATAACTCAAGACATGCCATGCTGGGCCACTCAGCGCCGTCTAGCCCCAAACTAAGCCGAAGCTTGTACTATAGGTACTAGACAACTGATAAACTTACTTAGATACATTTTTTTTTCTGTAAATAAATACATATTATACCTACATAGAAAACACCCACATAGAAAACAGTGACTTCTAAAATCGTCGTCTAAATTACAGTTTGATTTGAAACATTATCGATTCAATTCGTATACCTTAGAGCGGCTGTACACTGACTGCTACAAGCTGTTGAGACCAACTACTTCAAGCCGCGATCACGCAGTTTACTATTGTAGCGACACGTAGCGACACCTATCTCCACATTGCTACAACTATCTACACGTCGCGCTACAATATGCAATCACTAGTTCCGCCAGCTAACAACAGATGGCGATGTGAAATCCTTGGCTATAGAGAATGAAATCGCTCCATACAACTTGTATGGAAGACGTACAACTCACATACGAAGTTTTCATCACGACTCGCTATATATTCGAAAAACCAAGATGGTCCCATCGGACCGCGGTCCCCGAGCACGATCACCTAGCTCGGCGGAAATACTTCCACTTTTCGTAGGGACAAGTCTGTTCCACTATCCACACCACAATTTTGATGATGATGACAGACAGACAGGTTTACCGCAGGATACTTTAGATTACTCCCAACTAACTGCCCCAACAGTTGCCGCTTCCGCGGCTAAGCTATTTTCTTTAATACAGACTCTATAAAATAAAACAAAGCTATATAACACAAGCTTTATCAGTAAATCCAAGCGCAGGATCACTATCCGTTACTTCAATATGCAAATGTGTCCAAGAGATACAGACCACATTGCCTGTTACTTGATTGTGAACCTTATCTTATGGTCTTAGAGGTCACGGCGCCTTTTCATGAAGCAGACACAGGGACCGTGTTTGCACAACACCTTTATTTCAACGTATAGTCTGTTAGGGTGGGGTCACACGGTAAGATGGTGCTTGCGATACTAGACTGGCATGTCTTGCGTTACTTATTTAGATTTAATGTAAAATTTCATTAATATCAGTGCAGTTAAATAGAGGTAGTTTTTCGGTGAAAGAATATGAAATATTCAAATATTCAGTGGCGAACAACTGGAGAGGCCTATGTCCAGCAGTGGACTGCAATAGGCTGATGATGATGATGATGTGTCTATAGGCGGTGTTGACTGCTTACCATTAGGCATCACATTTGCTCGTCTGCCGCCTCTTGCATAAAAAAAAACGAACAATAGCCATGTTTTCTCATGTTCTATTCACCTTTACAAGCTGGATTTTCATATAATCATAGTTAGCCTATCGCAATACCCTGCTGTACATATAATTCTCCAGTTGTTCACCAGTCTGGGCACGACACATGGAGACTCTCCCACGCTCTAGGCTGGAGGATTGGCGATCGCAGAGCTGACGCTACTGCCCGTCACCGGCCTGTGCTATTTCGCTACACCTTCAATCGTGATGGTTATCTGGTTGAATCTGCTATTCAATTGAATGACTAGCGCGTTCATTGAATGACGACATTCAATTGAATGCCTAAAGAACAACTCGTCAAGTTATTGATTGAAACGAAGACGTTGAGTCTTGACTGAACGTCATTTTAGCTGTAGTCGTTGAATGGGTAAAAAGCCAACATTAGTTTATAATTTTTCTTTAAAAGTATCCGGCGGCGGCGTATTACTAGGTAAATCCATGCTGTCACACTATTTTTATTACGAATAAGTCAGTTTATAATAAATCTAATTAAAAAATATACCAATACTGTTCATATCTTTTTGATCATCTTTGACGCCATATTTGTTTTGGTGACTACTAACGCCGCGCGGGAAAAAAATTAACTAAATTACAATCACCTGACTGCTTTTACGTCCGCTCTTTTCAAAGGTCTATGTTTCAATCCGCTACGTAGCTAGTTGGACGTTAAGTGACGCGTGCTTAGTTAACGTTCGGTCTAGTCATTCAATTGAATGTCGTCATTCAATGAACGCGCTAGCGATCCAATTGAATAGGAGATTCAACCAGATGACTGCGACAGTTATACCGCCGAAAGACGATTGCCGGATAATATAAAGCTTCGCATTTACTGGGCGGATCGTTTACGATATAACCGTAAGAGCAGCTTACTTTTAACGGATTGTGACGTCAGCAACAAGCCGAATGGAAACTGCAAGGAGCTGCACAGAGGACTTAAGATAACAGTCCATTAATATTGTCCACTAGCAAAGAGTGCACAATCTGGTTTGTCACTAGTTAAATTAATAATAATATGTGTATAAGCACACCGCACTAAATTAGATTAATCTTTATAAAGAGTATCGTCGTCGGTTTAGGACATAAGTTTTTTGTAAAAAAATGGTCGAATAATTTTGAATCAATGTGAAATTGACTTTCTTTTTAATTTTGAGGTGAAGGCATATTGGAACATATTACCAATATAGTTGTGATTCCTCAAATGGGCCTTAGTTTTAATAATTTCTTCTGGTAACCATGAAATAACATGCAAAATTAAACATAGGAAACATACGCTATAAGGCGGTTTTATAAACAAGTACCTATCTAGATTCGGTAAGTAGCTAAATCACTTGTGTTTTAAAAATTAGTATTAGATATTAAACCAATATTTGAGAGCTTTCAAGAGGTTCTTAAGATTTATTAAGAACCACCTGAGATTCCTTTGATTTCACAGGAACTGATAAAAGATATGAAATTATTGAAGTGGAGAATCAAGTGTTACTCATCTAAAACTTAATGGTGATTGGTAAAATAATTATATTAAAATTTTGCTGAAATTTAAGTCTTAAAAAAAATAAGACTAAAATAAATGCTCCAGAAAATAGGGTAGACGACTTTGTTTGCTTTTATCTGGTGGCTCGATGACAATAGGTAACCCATGCGTTCGGAACCAAAGGTCGTTAGGGGTTCGATTCCCACCCGAGAAACATACGTGTGATGAACATTTGTGTTTGTTCAGAGTCTGGGTGTTTATATTTGTATTTAAGTATAGGCATATATTTGTGATACCCATAACAGAAGTGCTTAAGCTACTTACTTTGGGATCGGAGCAATGTATGTGATGTTGTCTGATATTTATTTATATGGCGACTGCCGGCAAGTTCAATAGGAAAGACAATTAATTTCAAAAGTGTGAAATTTATCAGAAAATAAAATAGCACTATTTAGGTAATGTACATTATTTAAGACCTATTTTGATATGAAACCAAGGCCAATAACATCATCAGAAGCCTATTGCAGTCCACTGCTGGACATAGGCCTCTCCAGTTGTTCGCCACTTTGGGTAAACACCTGGACGGACAAGGAAAGTGGTGTGTGGGTTTGATAAATTAGCTGGGTGTTTTGGGTGACCTATCTAGTATAAAACAAAGTCACTTTTGTTTTCTGTCTGTCCCTATGTATGCTTATATCTTTAAAATTAAGCAACGGATTTTGATACGTTTTTTTAATAGATAGAAGGATTTGAATATTGAAGGTTTTGCCCATTATCGCCACGCTGGGCATGCGGGTTGGTGATCACAGGTGGTCTGTTTGGTAATGCAGCTCCGGTGACGCTGCTGCTCGTCATCGGCCTGTGGTATTTAGCTACGCCTTTAATTGTGATAGTTATACCGTCGGTTGCCAGCGCCTCGTTCGTTATAAGGTGGAATGCACCACGGGCAGGTGAGGGTGATTTGGAGCGAATAAATGATAGGTCACTTATTCCCCAAGAACAGAAGAGAGGCAGGGCATAGTGAATCTTCGCTCGAATTAAGCCGCCCGTCCGGGGAAGGACCTCCGCCCTATAGAATACCTCTGGGTCGTGTTTCTGCCGGTTAGTAGGATTCCCGGAGTTCGTGGGGGGTTAGGGTTGGGCCGGCATGGCGGTGGCAAATGACAGGTAACTGACCAGTTATTTATCGTTGTCACAGCGACTTGGGCTTCTCTTTCGTTTTCCATCAGGCGTAGGGAAGCTATTATGACGAGCCACTATAAAAAAATATAAAATGTGTATGATCCTCATCTTCGTAGGCAGGATCTTTATTCGTCGCACTATGTTCAAAAAAGTACCTTTGGATATCAATAAATGCCACCCAGGGCACACTGCGTCATTCGTCAGTCAATAGTGGGCTGTGTTCGTGCTATAAATCGGGACTGGAAAAAAATTCTGCTGAAAGAAAACTATGCACGTATCGTGGATACGTACCGATTTTGGAAAAAAAAAATATCCCGAAAAAATTGGACGTGCCAACATCAATCACGGTTTTCACATTTTGGCGCTATCTATTTTCGTCTGTCCGTCATTTTTTTGTACCGTATTTTAATAAAGTTTTTTTTTAATGTACAGGCAGCGTCAGATATATTTTAGAACCGTTGGTTGTCAAAATGAAATATATTTGAAAAATATATGTATTTATTTACAAAAAAAAAGGCATCTAAGTAAGTTTATCAGTTGTCTCTAGTACCTACCCATAGCGCAAGCTTCGGCATAGTTTGGGACTAGATCGCGATATGTGGCCCGGCGTGGACTTCTTTACCAATTGTGTACTTTCTCTAGTTCCAAACCTTTTTTTTGGTATACAACAAAGAGTATCTAATGAAAAGTCTCATTAAACTTAAATACCTTATTCAAAACGCTTAGACCTCAAACAGATTTCAGTTTTCCTTCACGGGAACCATTCTACAGAGCATAACCGCAAAACTGCTGCGAATATCATTCAAACTCGTTATATCTTGCCGGAAAGTTGCCGTTCAAATATGGACTCTGTTGCCACGTAATATGAGTGTTGAAAGACAAACTGCAGCGATCATGGTGCTATTCAAATTGAATTCCTTTCAGATTTCAACGTCAAATGTGAAACATTCACGAATTTCAATGTGTACCTACTACAATGGGGGACAAAGAAAGTGGTGTGTGGGTTTGATAAATTAGCTGGGTGTTTTGGGTGACACTACCTAGTATAAAACAAAGTAACTTTTGTTTTCTGTCTGTCCCTATGCTTATACCTTTAAAACTACGCAACGGATTTTGATGTGTTTTTAATAGATAGAAGGATTTGAATATTAAAGGTTTATGTGTATAATATAAATGCATACAGTATTGCACCCGTGTGAAGCTGGGGCGGGTCGCTATCTTTTTTATAAAAACACATCAAAACAGCACCACAAACGTGTATCAAAGGTAGAGCAGCCTTATACACTAAGTTTATGGCTGTATTTTGCTCAATATTGCCGAATTTGGAGAAGTCTGGTCTATCATCTGATCCTATGAATGTTGTAGAAGACGACTAAAGGAATAGAATGAAACCGGAAACAACAGTCAGAAATGTGTGAAAAAGAGCGAACCATAGCCGTTTAAAAATAAATATATACATTCCTTTGACATAAACAGATTTTTCTATAAGAGTTGCATGCGGGTGAGTAATGTGACGTCATATTTACACTATCGATCTGAAAAGCGCAATAACATATCAAAAATTCTCCTATGTTTGTGTATTTGTGCAATATGAAAATTCAATAAATTCACATTAAGACCTCGTTATTATGCTCTACAGTGTAAAAAAAATATACCCATCTCAAGAGATTAATATTTCATACCCGCGTTGAACTCAGCGACTTATGTCTACAGATAATTTGGTTTAGATCTTCAGAAAGATAATTCTTTATTAATTACATACTTGCAAGCGAGTTCATATTTTAATTAGCATGCTAGTAATATATGAGTTTAGTCTCAGCTTCTTTGGCTAAACTTAATACCAACCTAAAGTTTAGATTAAATTCTAGGTGGAGTGGAAAATGCATCTAAAAAATCAAACGATTTTCAGCACATTTATCAGCCTATCGCAGTCCACTGCTGGACATAGGCCTCTCCAGTTGTTCACAACTTTGGGCAAACACATGGATTCATATTCACACATATTCAACGACTATGCTAAAATGACGTTCAGTCAAGTCAAGACTTTGAACGGTTCATTAAATAACGTCCTTTAGGCATTGAATTAAATGTCGTCATTCAATGAACGCGCTAGCCATTCAATTGAATAGGATATTCAACCAGGTGACTGCAACATAGACATATTTACGCGTCGCCTGGCGTCAAACCACGCAATGTGGCGAGGCCTTTAATTAAAAACTAAGTTCGGCCGTCGAACCGTCACTGTAGTTTTAAACGAATGTCAACCTATCCTAATTGGTAGCAGTTTTACACAGTTTCGAATACGTTGTTACCAACTGTAGAAAAACTACTAACAAGGGAACTGGTGCTACCAACATAATATTTACTAACAAAAATGTTGTACTGTTTCAAAATGCAGGGACGTGGTTTATAATATTTTGAAGACTCTATTTCTTAATTTAAAATTAAAATATTCGTTGCTTATAGTGCTTAGGTATACAATAAACGCTTACAAATCGTCAAAAATAAATCTACAACAAGTTCAGAACGCAGTATTTTATCGAAAATATAGGCACACTTTAGATGTTAATTAACACAAAACTTTATTCGTAGGTGATGTACTAGGCAGGTAACATCTTTATGAATAAAATAACAAGTGAAAATTCCACTCTTAACAGTATTAGAAATGTCTAGAATTGGGTAGGTATACCTGTCACCATCCATCAACACATAATAGTTACCTCTTTCACTATTTTCCTCGGTCTACGCAACCCAATCAATCTACCGAATTTGCTCTGAAATCAATCGATCAACCTGATAGTATACTTAATATGGTAACAATCGCATTTATCTATATTTAAAATCTAACGGATTAATCCTAAGTCGCAAACGGTGTGTGACGATAAATTTGTCTTGGAACCCGGTTCCTAGGATTCTTGTTAGGGTTTTTTTATAGTAGAGGGGGCAAACGGGCCTGAAAGTCACCTGATGGTAAGTGATCACTTCGTCCCATAGACACCGCAACACCAGGGGAGTTACAGGTGCGTTGCCGGCCTTTTAAAAAATCTATAGGCTCGCTTTTTGAAGGTCCCTAAATCATTATCGGTTCTGTACTAAACAAAAAATTGGAACCCCAAGAGGATCACTTTGTTGTCCGTCCGTCCGTCTGCCTGCGCATCACAGCTATGGATGCACAATGCATGACTGCATGTATGAACATGTATGTATTGGTCTGGATGTTTGCGTATTTCCAAGAAAGAAGTGGCAAAGCGTGGCTTGACCTAGTCTTTTTTTTACTATGCGTCCTGCGGTATGGGGCGTAGAATACTACCGAGGTATCCCTGCCTGTCGTAGGAGGCGACTAAAAGGGCCTCCGGGGCTGTGGCGTGCTTGAGGGGGGACCCCCTTGCGCTCCGGTTAGCGGCCTCGAAGAAGACGACGACACGTGTGATCTTGTGTTGTGCATCACAAGATGCAGGGAGGACACCACACCGTCCTCCCGAGGTGTGCCGTTCTTGCTAGGCGGCGCAGCGCTACCGCGCTGTGGGGGGTTGTGTCGAATCCCTCCGGGCATCCCGACCCGCCTCAGACAGAGTGCTCGTAGCAGACCACCGTCGGGTTTAGTGGGTATTCTCCGCTAAATAGGAGTGAGCCCCACATAACCCAGGCGTCCCGTATCCAGGGCCCTGGTGTATGCGTAAAAGCATTCCCGATGTAAAAAAAAAACGTCTTTCTACTATTCTACCTGCTTGTAATCAACGACAGTCGTTAAACAAGGATTGTTAAACATTATTGCGAAGCTCCTTTATTCGCATTCCCACAATAACGCTTCTACATCCAGATGGGTCGTTAATTTGTTTTACCTCATACTGTCCTACATATTTTTATGACATAAGGGTAAATTTATCGCAAACGTGATTGGGTTAACCCGTCTAGCGAATCCCGACTAGGGATGCAACGAATGATAAATTGTTCCTATGAATATTTGGGAAATAAAAATAAAATCAGTCAACATCACATTGGTACGATTCCAAAGTAGGTAAGTAGCTTCAGCACAGTGTTGTCCGATCCCAAAGTAAGTACCTAGTTTAAGCACTTGTATTATAGGTAACGAAGGTACCACAAATATAAACTTAAATACAACTGTAAACGCTCAGGCTATAAATAGTATCTAAATACGAGTAAGTTTATGAGTTACCCATAGTACAAGCTAAGGCTTAATTACTAGGGACTAGATAACGCTGTGTAGCCCAATGTGGCATATTCAGTTCTTTTCACATCAATCGACCGTAGAATACGAACATCCATCATCATCATCAGCCTATTACAGTCCACTGTTGGACATAGGCCTCTCCAGTTGTTCGCCACTTAGGACAAACGTCTGGATGATATACCCATAATCGCCACTCTGGGCAGGCGGGTTGGCGATCGCGCAGGGCATAGCTTCTCGCTCCGGTGGCGCTGCTGCCCGTCATCGGTCTGTGGGTATTTAACTACGCCTTCAATTGTGATTGTTATACCGCCACTAGTCGGTTGCCAGTGCCTCGTTTGTTTTGTGGAAAGGTTGCACCACGAGCAGGTGAGGTTGGCTTGGAGCGAAATGATGATAGGCCGCTCCCTTACGTCCCATAAACCCTAAATATATTCGAATAGTGCTATTCATATTTGTGGCAACCCTGATCATAACACACCGCTAATAGAAATTTCTCACGAATGTAATAACAACGTGAAAATTATGTTTGTGATGAAATAACATCACATTACCATTAATAGACTTTTGTGCGGGATTCTTAGAAAGGGGGTGCAAGTCTAGTATTATGATATTAACTATTTCATTCGTCTGATGAAAGCCTAATAAGGTTAGGGCTAGTTTATTTTGACTGATTAATATAAATCTTAACTTCTTAACTAATATTATAAAGCTGAAGAGTTTGTTTGTTTGTTTGAACGCGCTAATCTCAGGAACTACTGGTCCGAATTGAAAAATTCTTTTTGTGTTGAATAGGCCATTTATCGAGGAAGGCTTAAGGCTATATAACATCACGTTGCGACTATTAGGAGCGAAGAAATAATGGAAAATGTAAAAAGAACGGGGAAAAAATAACTATTCCACGCGGACGAAGTCGCGAGCACAGCTAGTGTGTAATAATCTGACAGTTCGGCAATTTGTGGTACCTTTGTTGTTCGAATAGGTACATAATATATAACACAAGTGATTAAGCTTTGACTTTGATAGGAGCAATGTATGTGATGTTGTCTGATATTTATCCCGACCCTCAATCACATTCTGCTCTCGATCTAGAGAACCCTTATCATCATCATCATCATCCTATTACAGTCCACTGCTGGACATAGGCCTCTCCAGTTGTTCGCCACTTAGAGCAAACATCTGGAGGATATAATATGATAGGCCGCTCCTTACATCCTTTTTAGAGAACCCTAAGCAACAATTAAAAGCCTTATTTAATAAAGTACGAAACTTTCCACATGTATGCTGACTGCAAGAGAATTGTTTGTTTATATGTGATATTATGTTTGCCAGTTGTCGGGTAATTTCTCAAGGGGTTTCTGAGGCAATTTAATTTTGTTCGCGATAGACGAGCAAAACGAGATGGAATGAATTAGATTTTTATTAATGAGACTGTAGTATGTAGCTAAATAAATATTATTGTTTATTAAATAAATCAATTCATTAGTCCCAAACTAAACCGAAGCTTAGATATAATAAAGGTACTAGACTAATTTAGAGAAGAAAGGTTTGATTGTTTGTTTGAATTGAATAGTCTCCTAAACTACAGGACCGATTTAATAAATTCTTTCACTGTTCGAAAGCTACACTATTTTTGGTGAACATATAGCTAAAGTATATTTTTTTAAAGTTAGGGATAACTAAAACGTTTTGAAAAAAATACCAAATTACTTCTTTCATACTGACGTATCTTGACAAAGTTACCATAGCTACTTTTTTTTTGTGTCTGGACTACGACCCATTAAAGTACCACTGTAATGGTATTTCTGACCCCAAAAAAAATATTGCTCTTTTTATAAATTACCAGCAACTTAAATGTAAACAGTTTCAAATCGTTTGTTGTTTTTATTACAACGCAAGCAATCCCTGTGGCATAAACTCGACATAAAGGCCACAGTATAAGATTAGGGCAGTGTACCTTTGATATATTATGATTATATCGACAGGTGTCGTATGCATATTGGATGCAATTTTTCTTTTTATAGCGGCTCGACATAATTGCTTCTCTACACCTGATGGAAAGCAAAAGAAAAGCCCAAATCACTGTGACAACGGGCAAGTAACTGGCCAGTTACCTGTCAGTTGCCACTGCCATGCCGGCCCAACCCTAACCCCCCACGAGCTCCGGAAACCCTACTCACCGGCAGAAACACAACCCTGAGGTCATTTGGCTGCGGTATTCTATAGGGTGGAGGTTCTTCCCCGGACGGGCGGCTCAATTCGAACGAAGATTCGCTATGCCCTCTCTTCAATACCTACTCATCATTATCATCACCAGCCATCTTGCGCAGGGTGTCACACCACTTAGCCTGATATTCCCTTAGTCGTCTTCTACTATACCCATGGGATGAGATGGGTTGGCCCTATTCTACTTCCAATTACAAGGGCCATAACTTACCGGCAGTTTATCATCATCATCAGCCTATCACAGTCCACTGCTATACATATGCCTCTCCAGTTGTTCGCCACAGGGCAAACATCTGTAGGACATACCCATAATCACCACGCTGGGCAGGTGGGTTGCTGCCCGTCATCGGTCTGTGGTATTTAGCTACGCCTTCAATCGTGATGGTTATACCGCCACCAGTCGGTTGACAGCGCCTCGTTTGTTATTTGGCAGGATGCACCACGGGCAGGTGAGGTTGGCTTGGAGCGAAATGATGATTGGCTCCCTTACAATAATATAAAAATAATCGTGCGTTAATGCATTATACAATCTAAGTTATAAATCACATGCCTCACTGTCATTCGTTTCATTGTGCCATAATGGTTATGCCTGTTAAATGTTTCATGAACAGATAGCGCCATTTCTGTTTCGCACTTCTATTCATGTTTATTGCGATAATTATCTCTGCTAAACAAGAGATTGGGTTGGTTTTGTGCAAACCCTTTTATGTACTGAACAGGATATTTTGGATAATGGTGACTGGAACTCGTTTTTTTAATGGCAATCGGCCAGATAAATTACTTTGACTGCTTGATTTCAATGGTTAGGAAGCTGGGCTCAGTTTTGAAAGTGCAGACGATCCGAAGGTTGAACTCACATTCTGGTCAATTTAGGGTATGAACTTTTCGAAATTGTTTCAGATCTGGGTACGGAAACCGGCATGATAATAATTCTGTTTTTCTTTTAATTTATAAGGAGCGTTCAGGATTACCTCTGGTAAGCGGTTATGATGTCCAAATAAATTTAAAATAAATAAATTTTAATTAAATAAGTTTTTTGAAGGACAAGAATTCGGCAGAACTACTTACATAGCTTAGAAATAGTTCAGAAACCATGAAATATAAGGGAACATGCCAAGCGTGGTGATTATGCCAAATCGCCCCAAATGCCAAAAGTCGTAGGTAGGTAGTAAAAAGAACACTTAATCTTAATCTGAAAGTATTTATTTACACAATCCAATTACAAAACTCATTCAACCAGAGCGAGAGAAAAAGTAATAATCGGCGGGAACTCGATGACAGCTGTCAGTGTCACCGTTACGTCAAACTCAACTGTCAACGTTAGTGCGGTGACTCTTGAGCGTGGCGAATAGTGCTGTGCCGCAGCGGTTGATTATTCTCTTCTAACACTAGATAGGTGCCCTTCACAAACACATTTGTTTTGTTTATGTGTAAATATTTCTCACGTTTCATCGGAACAGTTAAATCGTGCGTGATGGATATCGTTTAGAACAGGAAGAGACGTGAGGTGAATTATGGCCGGGGTTCCGTAGGTTAATCGAACTCATACTACAGGTATTAAATCATAAATGTGGCGTGAAAAAACAACAGCCAAGTTTCGTTACGCTTGGAATATTGAGTGAGAGTAATAAAACCCTTAAATCATACTTACTTACTATGGTGGGTAGTGGATGCCCCTTAACTATCGTGGCATTGCCACCATACTAAGTAAATAAATAAACCCTTTAAAGAGAGTCAAAGCTCACTAATAATAAGTATTATTTATTTAGAATAGAATAGAATAAAATTTATTTGGCACATACATTTTCATACAATCAAATAGAAAGCTTAAGAACTAAAACTTTATTAATGTGTGCCAAACTGGTCTCCGCTCAGCTATTGCCGTGGCACAGCCGCCACGGCGCTGGTATTCTGCGGATACCTTAGCAAATGGCATCTGGTTTCGGATAAACAGTTTGGATTACATTTGGATTAAACAGTGCTGATTATATATGGCTCATTAACAAAACATCAGAAAGAAAACAACAGTTTATTATTTATTTATTTATTAAGTTACCAACGCCTGTTTACACTTTTACACTTAAATAATAAAACATAAAGATCCTGCTTAGCGTAACAGACAATTATAGGTAAGTACCACATGCTGTATAAATATAATGTAAAAAGACTCTAAAATACCGACTACATTATATTAAAGACAGAGATTTACAGAGAGAGTAATTTAGAAACAATTGTTGAGCGGATTCTGCTAGTTGAGTCCGCGTGTATGTCTATTTATATATGTCGCAGTCATCTGGCCGAATCTCCTATTCAATTGCAAGGCTAGCACGTTCATTGAATGACGACATTTAATTGAATAACTAGCCGAACGTTGACTAAACACGCGACACTTAATTAACGTCCAACTAGGTAGCGGATTGAAACATAGCCCTTTGAACAGAGCTAAAAAACTTATTTATTACTCCGGTCTATGATTCAGTTATGTCGCAAAAACAAGTTAAACCAAATATATTTTTTTTTATCTGAAGGCCAACTTCGTAAGTTTATCAAGGTTGGGAGGTACATGTTATCTACTTTTAGCAGTCTTTTAAATATTTGGCGTACGTACTTGGCGACATCACTGCCATTCTCCCAGTTAAGCCGAAAAATAATAAGATGAGACCGTAGGTTATTCGAAAACTAGACAGGGTTAAAAGGGTCGGATAATAGAAAGTAATAAATAATAATAAATAAAAAATTATAGAACGGAGCGTGGTGCAGAGGGTGAACCGGCAAGAAAGCTTATCGACAAGTTTAAAGTCGCTTTACGCAGTATGGAAAGGGTTATGCTTGTTATCTTGTTAAAAGATAGGTAGAGAGGTAAGAGAGGTAAAGCATAGCGAATCTTCGCTCGAATTGAGCCGCCCGTTCGGGGAAGGAGGTCCACCCTGTAGAATACCGCAGTCAAATCACCTCCGGGTCGTGTTTCTGCCGGTGAGTAGGGTTTCCGGAGCTCGTGGGGTGTTAGGGTTGGGCCGGCATGGCGGCGGTAACTGACAGGTAACTGACAGGTAACTGACAGGCAACTGACAGGCAACTGACAGGTAACTGACAGGTAACTGACAGGTAACTGACAGGTAACTGACAGGTAACCGACAGGTAACCGACAGGTAACCGACAGGTAACTGACAGGTAACTGACTGGTAACTGACCAGTTACTTGCCCGCTGACACAGCGATTTGGACTTTTCTTTCGCTTTCCATCAGGCATAGGGTAGGTAGGGTACGAACTGAGGATTATACTCTCTAACTACAAATATACAAAGTTAATTATTGATGGGTTTTAATTAATGTAATTAAAAATTTGTTATGAACGCCTAGCGGTCGCAAATTGTAAACCAAACTAAAATAAAATTTGCGACGAGACCATCAAGATGGGTAATTAATTTCGACATCGTTGAGTTAAAATGTTTAATGGTAAATTAGTTTTAGTGCACACAAGTACTTACTAAGTAAAGTTAACATTTGGGACTACACTTAAAGTGAAATTCTGTTAGCATAAAGTGTTCTCTTAAATATTCTTAAATGAATAGTTAGGCAGTTTTATTAAATTGATTTACGATTTTTTGCCGATGCGTTAAAATTACAGATTGTTGTCCGTTCAGGGAAAGATCTCCACCGTATAGAAACCTACCTACACAATATCATCATCATCATCATCAGCCTATTGCAGTCCACTGCTGGACATAGGCCTCTTCAGTTGTTCGCCAGTTAAGGCAAACATCTGGAGGATATACCCATAATCGCCACGCTGGGTTGGCGATCGCAGGACGTAGTTCTTGCTCCTGCATCAGTTGTGATGGTTATACCGCCACCAGTCAATTTCCAGCGCCTCGTTTGTTATTCGGCAGGATGCACCACGGGCAGGTGAGGTTGGCTTGGAGCGAAATGATGATAGGTTGCTCCCTTACAACCCTATAGAACTAGACCTAGACCTATAGAATACGAAAGACCAATGACCTCTTTAAATAGGCTGATAATGATAATGATGACTAGTGTTCTTAAAGATTGATTTCTGTAGCCGAATTTTGGTCAGGCAGATATTATTCCCAACTGATTAGTTTTAGCAGACGGGACATACCGAATTTCATTCAAGGGCACTTTTGAGACTCATACATAATTCATTTAACCTTTTCCATGGTTATTACACGACATATACATATAGTACATGTATGTGACTGAATACTTTATTCGAAGTGCGAGTGATACGCGAATGAAATGCAAATTATTGTAAGGTAATCTCCATATTTTTTACTTAACTGCAAAAAGCTAACGGGTAATTAAAAACTCCATTCAAGAAAGCCTTTTAGTAATATTTGCGGTTGTTTAAAGTGCTTTTCGGGTTAATTAAAATACCAAGACTATGTTTGACTAAGCTTTTTATTATGAGTAGAAGATGGTGAGGGATCCACCAGAGTATTAATTTAATAGAACTTGACTTTTTACTTTGAGTTTGATGCACCACGCCCAGCCAGGACACAATGCCTGATCCGGTCAAACCGGCACACCAGGGGGCACTATATTTTTATAGGGAGAGACACTCTCCGGGATGGGAAAGGTAGATCGGCTAGCCGCAGCCGGACGACCACAACCGGCCCAGTATTCACCGTCATCATCATCATCATCATCAGCCTATCGCAATCCACTGCTGGACACAGGCCTCTCCAGTTGTTCGCCACCTAGGGCAAACTTCTGGAGGATATACCCATAATCGCCACGCTGGGCAGGCGGCTTGGCGATCGCAGGGCGTAGCTTCTTGCTCCGGTGACGCTGCTGCCCGTCATCGGCCTGGGGTATTTAGCTACGCCTTCTATCATGATGGTTTTACCGCCACCAATTGGTTTGCCAGAGCCTCGTTTGTTGTTCGGCAGGATGCACCACGGGCAGGTGAGGATGGTTTGGAGCGAAAAGGTGATAGGTCTCTCCCTTACATCCCCACCGTATTCATTGTAGACACCAGTATAGGAAATTAGGTAAAGATGGGTTATTTGTTAGGGGATGAGCGTTGATCAGAGGGTGGGCCGGTATTAATTTAACAGAATAGAAAATAATCTTTGTTCATAATTTTAGACTCGAAGCTTTTATAAGCTTTTATAAGTAAATCGTCATTGGACGGACTTGCCAAAACCTACCGCGGTAACCAACCCGCCTGCCAAGCGTGGGGACTAAGCCATATGGCTTGGCCCCAATGACAATTTTTTTTGATTGAATTGGGGCCTATCTCCAGCAGTCGACGTCTGTAAGCTTATAATGATGATGATGACGATGATGAAGTGCTTTTAAGTCTATAATAATAATTATGAAGAAAGATATTTGTCTGGATCAATGGCTCATTTGGTAGTGACCTCTGCCTTCTGAGCCAAGGGTCGTGGGTTCGATTCCCACACAGTACAAACATTTGTATTCATGAACATGTCTGTTTGTATTGGTCTGGATGTTTAATAAGTTGCGTATAATACATTATGTATTTACAAAAAGAAACATAAGTAAGTTTATCAGTTGTCTAGCACCCATAGTACAAGCTTCAGCTTAGTTTGGGGCTAGATGGCGATGTGTAGCCTAGTGTGGTACATCATCATCATCAGCCTATTGCAGTCCACTGCTTGACATAGGCCTCTCCAGTTGTTCACCATTTAGGGCAAACATCTGGAGGATATACCCATAATCGCCACGCTGGGCAGGCGGGTTGGCGATCGTGTGGCACGTCTTGGGTTATTTATTTATACTTTATATTTCTAAATTGGCACTGGCCCGACCAGGCATCAAACCCAGAACCTTCCCTGCCTACACCAAGCGTTACATTTAATGTGCCTACGTTTTAAACGAAAATATGTCTTTCGTCAGATTCAGTCAAGTTATATGTCATACTCTACATCAATCTCAAGCGTTCGTTACTTTGAATAAAAACGGCGTAAACCAAAATGCGACCCTTTTTTCGCCGCTCTTAACAAGTACGGAACCATGCCAAGATAGAACGTACAATTTTCGCCTTTAAGACTCTACGCATAAGGACTTTTATTGCCGATGCTATGTCGATATGCTGTAAGTACGCACTCGTACTGATATATCGGAATTTTTCAAAGTAATGAGGCCCTTACCATCAAGTACTTGCCTACAGCTAATTCAATGTCATCTGTCATAAGTAACATCATCATTATCAGTCTGCAAACTCCCACTGCTGGACAAAGGCTTTCTTTTAGAGAGGAATGCATTGGGCACCGTCATTCCATCTCTGGGAGGAAGTTAATCTCCTGTGTCGCCAGTGGGCAGCAAGTTGCAGGGACACGTGTAACGCCGAAGCATACGACCGCATCCCGCATTTTATAAACCCTATTCATGAAACACTGCATCTATTTAAAAAAAAACCGCATCAGGTCGCTCCTTTACATCCCTTCTTTTGCATCACTTCGCAACGATGCGGGGATTTTGATGCGGTTTTTTTTTGCGGTTTGAGCGAAAAGATGGTGGCATCTTTTCGCTCCAAGCTACCCTCACCTGCCCGTGGTGTATCCTGCTGAATAACAAACAAGGCTCTGGCAACCGACTGGTGGCGGCATAACTATCACGATACGAGTAGATGGCGTAGCTAAAAACCAAAGGCCGATGACGGGCATCAGCGTCACCGGTGCGACCCTGCGATCACCAACCCGCCTGCCCAGCGTGGCGATTATGGGTATGTCCTCCAGGTGTTTGCTCTAAGTGGAGAACAACTGGAGAGGCCTATGTCTAGCAGTGGACTGCAATAGGCTGATGATGATGCATCAAAATCCGTTGCGTAAAAGATCTAAGCATAAATAGGAACAGATAAAAAAAGCGACTTTGCTGTATACTATGTATGTAGTGATATTCATATTCGCTATACACATTCAGATAAGCTTGCCTCGCTTATATTATTCAAGAATTTGTCACCTCCTCACAAAAGTTACATAACACTCTACTTGACAGTTTGTATTCATTTTAGCTTCGTAAATTTCCAGAAAACTTGTGCTCGTCAAGTTCAAATCTCTTTTCTTGACTTTTGCAAACAATATTTGGCCTAAGTCAGAGATGTAAGCGACTAAATAGTCATCGTAATCATCCTATAGCAGTCCACTGCTGGACATAGGCCTCTCCAGTTGTTCGCTGCTATGGGCAACATCTGGAGGATTTGTCCATAATCGCCACGCGGCAGGCCGGTTGGCGATCGCAGGTCGTAGTTTCTCGTTCCGGTGACGCTGCTGCCCGACATCGGCCTTTAATATTATATTCGGTTAATAAAATGCTACGTACATTTTATTTACAAAAAAAAGTATAAGAAGTTTATCAGTTGTCTAGTACCCATAGTACACGCTTCGACTTGGGTTGGAACTAGATGGCGCTGTGTGACCCAGCGTGGCTGTTCTCGAAAACACAAAAAATAATGTACCTAAGTAAGTTTATCAGTTGTCTAGTAGGTACCCAAAGCATAAGATTCGACTTAGTTTGGGGCTAGATGGCGCTGTGTGGCCCAGGGTGGCTTGTCTTGGGTTCTTTATTAAGTCTTTGACTGCCGAGAAACTAGACACAATAGAAAAAACTATTGTTTGTCGGTCACCGGTGACCGTCATGGCGCTCAACGTGTTAATACTTTATTACATACAAATCTTAAGACTTGCACCAAACTATTTTCACAGGCGAAAGGTGAAGAACAAAAGTTTTGCAAGAAAAAACAAAAAGTTTCCGGTAACATTGAGTAATGGGCCGTGAAATCAGATCTACAGTTGAGCTGGTCGCACAATTAGTGTTTACATTCGTTAGGAGTTGTGCGAGACTGATGGTGCTAATGGGATCGTTAATGAAGTTAGGCATTGTTTATGTGTATTGTGTAGCTACCTATATCATACAGGGATGGGCAGGACATTTATGGCGGTATTGTCCGACCGTAGGACGAGGTATCACTACTTGTCGTAAGAGGCGACTAAAAAGGCCTTTGTTTTTTTTTTTATAGTAGCTCGACTCTACTTCCCTACGACCTGGCTTCACTACAATGGCTTCACTACGTTTGTGTAGCGCTGGGGGTTGTAAGAGCAGCTCGGCATACTGCCGAATAACAAACGAGGCCCTGGCAACCGACTGGTGGCGGTATAACCGTCACAATTGAAGGCGCAGCTAAATACCACAGACCGATGACGGGCAGCAGCGACACCGGAGTGAGAAGCCACGCCCTACGATCGCCAACCCGCGTGCCTATCGGGGCGATTGTGGGTATAGGTTTAAAGAATATTTATTTCCTCATTAAAAAACCATACAGTCACTTATAATGAGAAACTTAACTACTACTACATACTTTATTGCGGGTACGTGCATAATCCGTCGAGAAGGTAACGAAATTATTATTTATTATTCGGGAACAATCCACCAGGTATATCCTCCAGATGTTTGCCCTAAGTGGCGAACAAGAGAGGTAGGGCATAGCGAACCTTCGCTCGAATTGAGCTGCCCGTCCGGGGAAGGGCCTCCACCCTATGGAATACCGCAGCCAAAGGACCTCCGGGTCGTGTTCCTGCCGGTGAGTAGGGTTTGCGAAGCTGGTGGGGGGTTGCGGTTGAGCTGGCATGGCGGTGGCAACTGACAGGTGATTGACCAGTTACTTGCCCGTTGTCACAGCGACGCGGGCTTCTCTTTCGCCTTCCACCAGGCGAAGGGAAGCCATTATGCGGGGCTACTATAAAAAAAAAGAACAACTGGAGAGTATGTAGTTGTAAAGTTCAGGAAATATATCAGCTTATTCCATCATTTAGACGTTACGCTGGCTAGCCTCCTTAGAGATTGCCCACCGTGGCTGATATTAGGTCAAGAGAATACCATTTAACTGTCCATTCCCTCACGCCATACGTGTTAATCATGCAATAAATTCATATTACTTCTGCTATTCCGAATTTCGACACAATCCAATCTCGAGAAATCTAATTTGCACCGAAAATCCTATCAAATAAGCAATTAAATTCATTGAATCTCTAGGGCTGGTTGAAGGCTGCGTCTGCTAAGTGGAATAACTGTCTGGATTGTATTCAGTGTAAGGGCACTTGGTCACAGGTTCATACAACCTCACTTTTAGTATGCATACGTTACAAAAACTTTTTGCTTTAATGGTAAAATCCGATAAAAAATGTTTCCTTTTCATTCATATGTTATTTTCTTCCCAAAGGTAGTCTGAATCTGAAACAGATCGCTCATAGCGATAAGACCGCCTAGATTCTAAAACAATAGTGTAATTTATCTACGTTCAAATTTATTTCTTGTTGTGCAATATGTTGTATTGATCTAAATAACTAATCCAAGACATGCCACAAATAAAATGGCTGAATTAAACAAAAAGTGTTTCTAAAGACATTTTTTATTTTTAAATCTTTATTAAGTACACATTAAAATCATGTTCAAAAGGTGAACTTATGTGCCTACCTACCTATCTAATGATATCATCATTATGAGTTTAATTTTTCTCGTACGTTTAGAAAGTAAGGCGAGGACGTACAAACAAACACGACGATTATAAGAATTTCGTATATATATGAACTTCGGAACCCTAAAAATCAAAGGTAGCTTAATTTTACTGTATTGTTACTGATTACATAACCATGTCATCAGTAAAAATCTCGTAAAAACCCTAACAAAGCTACAAAATTTACACGAATCCCCTTAAAAAACGAGAGGATATTCAAACGACCCGACCCTCTGCGCTGTGATACGTAAAATTTCTAATTATAACCGTTATTGGATTGGTGTGAAATCAAATGGCTAATCTCGATTTCGTTTAAGTGCAGTAGATGTCAATGGCAATAGTGATGTGACGAGATAACAAAATATATCGATAATTTGTATTTATATGTCACTGGAAAATACAAGAATCGTAAATTGATCAATCTCCTAGGTAGTTGATTAACTTCCGGAAAATAATAAACGACAGTTAAAATGTCTTATTTAACGTATGTATTTTAGTAAATTGATCATTTTACGGGGTCTTGCCGTAAAATCATCCGACGAAGGTGAGGTGAACGTTGATTGGTTCAATGGCTCACGTGGCGTTATCCCCGCAACCAATCAGGGAACAGTGTATTAAGTTACGGGTAATAGTGCACCGTTAAATAGTACCTACATTGGCCCATTTGAGGACGATTTTGCTTGTGTCAAAATCGTAAATTATTAAATGACTGTCAGGCTACCGTAAATTGATCAACTAACTGAAATCCATTGCGTTAAATAATACATTTCAACTACCGTTTGTTATATTCCGAAAGTTAATCAACTACCTAGGAGATTGATCAACTTGCGATTCTTGGTAATTTCCGGTGACATATAGACCAATTGAAGAATGATTATGGGTATATCCTCCCGATGTGTGCCCTTATTGGCGAGCAAATGGAGAGGCCTACGTCCAATAGTGGACTGCAATTGGCTGATGATGATGATGATGAATTGAAGAATAGGACCACCCCAATCTCATCCCGTGGGTGTCATAAAAGATGACTAATGGCATATCAGGAATCGGGCAGCACCGTTTCACCATCATCAACAGCCTATTGCAGTCCACTGCTGCGCATAGGGCTCGTCAGTTGTTCGCCACCTAGGGCACACATCGAGAGGATATACCCATAACCGCCACGCTACGCAGACAGGTTGGCGATCGCAGGTCGTGGCTTCTCGCTCCGGTGACGCTGCTGCCCATCATCGGCCTGTGGTATTTAGCTACGCCTTTAATATCTTCTAGATTTTTCAAAGATCTGATGCAAATAAAAGCAGGGGTACATATTTTCCAAATGGTATACAACTGGTTTTTCCCCTTATATATAAGGGGAAAAATTCTTCAAGTATGCTGAAGATGAAGATAATATACAATAGGGGAATTTATCGATAACACCGAATAAATGAAATTTACATACACTATCTCACAGATTGAATAAAATTTTCGTTGAAAAACATCGATTGTGAATATTCAGCGTAGCTTGTAATAAAGTAGAAGGATTATGGGTATGGGGGCCCTTTATGAAGGATTTCTTTTTGATCCCGAATTGATTGATAACGCATTCTTAACGTAGAAGTATACATATAAGTAGGAATTATATAGATATTATGTTTGCCAGAGAACCAAACAATTCACTATCAGAACAAAGGGAACCAAACAGATTCCGGTCTCCATAACAGAAGTTTTTATTTAATTTGAGATGGAATTTATGAATGCCTTCATCATCATCAGCCTATTGCAGTCCATACATAGGCCTCTCCAGTTGCTCGCCACTTAAGGCAAATATCTGGAGTGTATACCCATAATCGCCACGCTGGCAGGCGGTTGGCGATCGCAGGGGCTTTTCGTTTTGGTGACGCTTCTGCCCGTCATCGGCCTGTGGTATTTGGCTACGCCTTTAATTGTGATGGCTATACGGCGGTATGGCGGTATGGTGGTGGCTAGGGTTGCCAACTATACTGTTAAAAACAGTATTATACTGTTTTTCACTACAAAATACTTTTTACTGTTGAACAAAAAAAAAGTATAAAATATACTGTTTTCAGCATCAAAGATGTTACGTGTGAGATACGTGTGAGTCTTAAACGCACGCTCACACATTTTTTTTTATTTAGTTAGAGGGTTCTCCCTGCACTGAGAACACTGAGAGAGGTCGGTGCGTACACTTGCACCACCTTGAGGCTATACCTCTCGGTGAGCTTGATAATAAGGTACGCTACCCTGTTCGACACACTGGATATTTCCACCACGTTGTCGGAGAGGGACTTATTGACCAGAAACCCGACGCCACCTTGGGATTTTTGGTTTCCCTCGCGGAAGTACTTGAGGTGGCCTGACTCTAGGGTTACGGTAGCCTCCCCCTCTCTTCGGACTTCGCATAGCCCTAGTATGTGTCACCTAATTTTCACAAGTTCCACCTCCAACTGCGCCAGATGCGAGTCAAGCCTTAGTGTGCGTCCGTTTTACGATGCCAGGGTAAGTTTGGTGTGGTGGCCTGCCGTAGGCCGGTGATTCTTGGCACCCCCGGCCCCGCCCGTACCGTGGTCGCCACCGTGACCAGGGATAGCGGGGCCGCCGAGAACTGGGGGCCGTGGCTTATGTGAGACCATTTGGAGGAGTTGCCCATAATCGCCACGCTGGGCAGGCGGGTTGGCATCGCTCGCTCCGGTGACGCTGCTGCCCGTCATCGGTCTGTGGTACTTAGCTACGCCTTCAATTGTAGTGGTTATACCGCCTTCGGTCGCCTCGTTCGCTATTCGGCAGGACGCACCACGGGCAGGTGAGGTTGGCTTGGAGCGATAAGTTGATAGGTCGCTCCCTTACATCCCCCGTAAATAATATTAATATTATTAAATAAATAAAATACTGTTCATTTTTCTAAAATACTGTTTAATTTGTTTTCTTAAGCCTCAATATACTTTATTTCTTGTAAAAAAAGTTGGCAAGCCTAGGTGGTGGCGGTACGCGGGTGGCGACCCGTCATCGCCAGCGCCTCATTTGTCATTCGGCAGGAAGCACCAGGTGAGATTGGCTTAAAGCGAAAAGATGATGGGTCGCTCCCTTACATCCTTATGTGGCTTGATATCTATAATAGAAAGCAATATGAATGTTTAACATAAACTCTTCACTGTGCAACGGTTCTTTAAAATTAGCTATCAGTTACTCTTCCGAATGCATACGACTTAGGGACCTTCAAAAAGCGAGCCTTCAATTTTCTAAGGGGGCGGACAACGCACCTGTGACTTTTCTGGTGTTGCGGTGTCTATTATGGGCTGAAGTGATAACTCACCATCGGGTGACCTTCAGGCCTCCTGTTGTAAAAAAGAACAGTGTACCGAACACCCATCATTCTGATTACAAAGATCCGGTCTCAATCTGGCATTGCGATGCCCTGCTGAGCCGCGAAAACAAACAAAATGAAAATGAAAAATGGTCGCAATATTTTTCAGTCACGTGGAAACCGCTTTCATATTTTCCGGTCTCGAGGCGGTAGCAGATGGCTTTCACGGAGTGTTTTAGGGTTCCGTAGGTGCTTAATGAAAACCTAATTCTAGGTTAACTTCTTATTCTTCTAACTTCTAGAGCAACTACACGCGTTTCTTGCCGGTATCTTCTCGGTAGAATGCTGCTTTCCGAACCGGTGGTAGCTTCGACGATTTGTAAGTGTTTTTCAACTAAAGATTTTCAACAAAAACCTATACAAATAAAGATTATTTTGACTTTGACTTTGACTTATCCATTGGCTGCTTTAAAAAAATGCGTTCATTTAAAAAAAACTCACTCTCAACTCACATCAACCACCTTGTCTCAACTCAGGTTTTCCCTTGTAATATGAACACCCAGATCCGACTGGGAATGGAACCCGGAACCTTCGGATGGTCCTCTCTTTAGGGTTAACGCTGATTTTTTTGTATGTTTGTTACCACCATATCTCCAAGAATTGTGAACCCATTTGACAAAATATATTTTTGTGTCCGAGTTGGTCTCTTTGTCACCATATGTATGAAATCGCCTTTTTTTTGCTTAAAATGCTGTTATAATAAAAAAAATAAGTCTAAACCTCCATACCGGCATGAGCATTACGCTTGCCCGGTATTTTTTTTATTATTTTTATATTATTGTCAGGAATTCAGTACAAACCTACCTACCTACCTTCAGTATAAACTGAACGTGGTACATATGGATCAAAATCGGGTGAAGCAGGTTCGTATAAATTAGACCTCATCCAAGTGGTATTTTATACAGACCATTACAATAACTTTTTTTTATTTTTTTATAGTAGCTCGACATAATGGCTCCCCTACGCCTGATGGAAAGCCAAAGAGAAGCCCAAGTCTCTGTTCCAACTGGCAAGTAACTGGTTAGTTACTTGCCAGCCCAACCCTAACCCCCCACGAGCTCCGGAGACCCTACTCACCAGCAGAAACACGACCCGGAGGTCATTTGGCTGCGGTATTCTATAGGGTGGAGGTCCTTCCCCGGACGGGCAGCTCAATACGAGCGAAGATTCGCTATGCCCTACCTCTCTTAAAACCATAACCATTTTTTTATAATAGCGGCGTTGCTTCGTATGATGGAAGGAAATATAGTTCTAAGTCGTTGCGGCAATGGATATTTACATATCCATTGCATATTTACATATCCAGATAAATTTGGTTACTTACGTAACAGATAAATTTGGTTACGTAAGTAAGTAACCAAATTTATCTGTTGCCACCGCCATGCTGGCCTGTAAGACTGATATGAAAATGATACCGTCATCTTTAACATATTGCAGTCCACTGCTGGACATAGGCCTCTCCAGTGGTTCGCCACTTTGGGCAAATATCCCAAGGATATACAATTGATCGCCACGCTGGGCAATTCGAGCGAAGATTCGCTATGCCATACCTCTCTATCAATTTTATCTGTACCCAGGTAAAAGCCGTTTCCCTTGTTCGTCCATAATAAGTACCCACCAAATCTGGAAATCGTGGTTCATGACCACGAATTTTTTTCACACTAGATAAATAGGCATAATAATACTAAGATGATAAAATCAATTCAGAGTCTCTAATATGCCAAAATTGAATTCTCCCGAGGTCAAACACTTCCAAAAGAGATCGGATAATACTGTTCTATTAAATGCGTACCTTTGAGATTTTTCGTTATTGGGTGCCTTATTGGAAAACGTTCTTGGTAGGTCGTAACTTCTAGTGTTCAGTGCAATGAACCTAGCACATTTGATATATACTTATCCTAAGATGATGTATATCTTAAGACTTATGAGAATCGTAGTAAAAGTGTGTATTACAAAATCGTTAGTGAACGGTAGTAGAAGTTCGCAAAAACATTCGGGTTTTTAACATTAAGAGTTGGAAAATCTTAAATTTTACTCGAAAATCTTAGGATTCACCTTAGTTCGAGCATAACTGTAAGTTCATCAGTTATCTAGTACTCATAGTACAAGCTTCGGCTCAGTGTGGGACTAGATGGCGCTGTGTGGCCCAGGGTAGAATCTCATGATGTAAAAATTGGGGTTGGGTTTTTTAACAGAAATTTATAGATCGTTCACCCCTTTAAAGTATTAAAAATTAAAATGAAAAATATCCATGTAGACTTAAGACAAGCACTTATGAATCGTCAAATTATTCCCTCAACTTACCAATCACAGGGTGTAAATTTAATGTAGTTATATAATTTTCATTCATTCACTATACACATACATCATAATTATGTTACTCGATGCGTAAGCTAATTTATATCAACTTATATAAGTTGCAAAGTGCTTAACATATCAATCGAAAAAGTTTCATAAATTTACTCTACGAATACCAAGAATATTCAAATTGGGGGCCCAGATGAGTCTTTGAAACAGAATCGAAAATAAATATGCATACATAATGAAGCCGACTAAATAGATAATAATATAACATGATTTCTCTATCATATGCTCATTGTAACTAAAACTTTTAATTAAATTTTTTACGGTCACATCACATTATCAGCCTATTGCAGTCCACTGCTGGTCATAGGCCTCTACAGTTCTTCGCCACTTGGGACAAACATCGAGGATATACCCATAATCGCCACGCGCTGGGCAGACGGATTGGCGATCGCAGGGTGTAGCTGCTGGCTCCGGTGATGCTGCTGCCCGTCATCGGTCTGTGGTATTTAACTACGCCTTCAATTTGATGGCTATACCGCCACCAGTCAGTTGCCAGCGCCTCGTTTGTTATTGGGCAGGATGCACCACGGGCAGGTAAGGTTGGCTTGGAGCGAAATGATGATAGGTAGCTCCCTCACATCCCCAGTCAATTTACTTCGTTTTAAGTCAACTGTATGGTACTTATCAAATAAAGATTTGCGAGGAAAAAGGAAAGAGAGATATCTAACTATCTCTCTCTCCTTTTTCCTCGTAAATTCTCAGTATTCAGATACACAAGGCCGTCTCTAAACTATTTGAGGCCCTGGGCACATTAGGATCATGGGGCCCCTATGACCTAAATATCGGTTATCATTTGGTAATCTGGCAGGAACTAGGGGGCCCCATTCGATCGCGGGGCCCTGGGCACGTGCCCATAGTGCCCAGTGTGGAAGAGGGGCCTGCAGATACAGTATATTAGATGACTTGCTACAAGTCTCTCCTAAACACACATCTCATATAACTATTAAGTTTTCTGGAGACAAAAGAAAGTATATTTCACGAGTGAGCGACGCAAGCCGTCCCTTTAGTTCACGGATTAGGTACATTGCCACGCACTTTTTGTCTTGTGTCATATACAAGGGCCGAGTGACCTTACTTACATATGAGATTCGTTTGTGGGCCATGTCATATGAGATATACCACTGAGGATAAATAAGCAAATTGACACATTACATTAAAAAAGTAATAGGTTGTACTATGGGTACTAGACAACTTACTTATAGTTCATTCGCGTTAAAAAAATAGTGACTGACAGGTCACTGACAGGCCACTAGCCAATTAAAACGCTAGAAATTATAATTCTAGCATTTTGATTGGCTAGTGGCCTGTCAGTGACCTGTCAGTCACTATTTTCTTAACGCTAATGAACTATAGATACAATTTTTTTGTAAATAAATACATATTATACATAGATAACACCCAGACCAATACAAACAGACATGTTCATGAACACAAATGTTTGTACTATGCGGGAATCGAACCCACGACCCTTGGCTCAGAAGGCAGAGGTCATTACCAAATGAGCCATCGACCCAGTCATTATAAATTAAAATAAATTTATACTAGTATCATCACATAACCCGGCTTTGCTTACAATTTGTACCACACGACTTATTACAAACTCTCTAAGGTCATTCCGTCACGGACAGACATCTGAGGGCTTAATAGATTTTTGGACCTTCTCTTTTGAACTACAATCCTACTACTAGATCTAGTTCAGATAAAGGTACATTTATTAGTTGCCGTGAACTTGAACAGAACGGAGCGGTTTACATCCAATACGCGTTCTTAATGTATTTCTTGTGATTGATTCAAATAGAACGGGCAATGAAATTGAAGTTGATCGACGCGTGTGCAACTTTGTCAAAAAAACGCTACATTAGGGTGTTGCTCAGTTTCCTTCCATACTGTGATCAATTAAATAAATAATCATCGCTCCGATCTCAGAGTAAGTAGTTTGAACAAAATTGTACTATGTGTATCATATTAATGAGAGTACCACATAATCTTTTCTTACTTTAAATCTTTGCATTTTTCTCTACATACTCACTTATTTTGAACTAGCTGTGCCAGCGGCGTCGCGCGCGTGCATATCGGGTTTCAAAAATAACGGACTTCCATAAATTGGTACCTATATTTTAAGTTAGACTTCTAGTAATACATTGGTGAAAACCGCATATAGTTCCGTCCAGTAGTTTACACGTGATGCGCGATCAAACATACAGATAAAATTTCTCCCGTTTTCCCAACACTGCTCTGCTCCTATTGATTGTAGCGTGATGAAAAGTATACTATAACCTGCCCAGGAGTATGAAGAATAACTGTACCAAGTTTCATCAAAATCCGTTTAGTAGTTACTTATAACTACTTTAATTAATAAAAGTACCTACGCTTAATAATTTTTAATTTGAACGAATATTTTACAATATAACAACAAAAGAAATTCAAATAAACTATTTAAACACTAAAAGTCGCGCTGATAAGCACGGTTTCTCAATATCAATTATTGTCTGTCAATAAGGTCGATCGCTCTGAACGCATCAACAGCCAAATATTGAATGAAGCTAGCTCTCGGACCTCCCGCCTTTTTATACCCTACCGCCGCCGCGACCCGTGTCGAGCGCGGCAACCTCTCTCTCTCTCTCTCTCTTCAGCCCGTCTCGACCCTTTGGGTGTAGGCCTCCTTCAAACGCTTCCACTCATCTCTGTTCTGGGCCACCTGCAGCCATTTATGTCCTGCCGTCCTCTTGATGTCGTCATCCCAACGCATTTTGGGTCTTCCTCGAGGGCGTTGTCTATCCCATCTAATAGTAGAACAAAACAACTACTCGAAACCATCCGGACGTACTATGCACAACTTTACGCGTCGAGCGCGGCAACCGTTACACAAAAATAATCCTTATAGCATGATTCAGTATTCACGTGCGACGGCGCGATGGCTTATTTCATGTATAAGTTTGGTGTTTTTAAACCGATTTCTATGATTCTTTTTTTATTGAATAGGTAATAATGATAACTTTTTTAAATGATGGATGAATGAGAGTATTATAAACGTAAGAGTAAACAAATATAATCAGAATGCTCCGAACTGCTAAGCTATCAGGAGTTACACGTCTTATTGTGAGTCAACCATAAAAGATAGACATATGCTGTTGCGGGATATTTTTTAGTCAATTTTATGTAAAATATTTCTGTCATACATAATTTCTATGTAACTTTAACCATTAAGGCTGCACACGCGACGGAAGCTTAAAAAATGGAGTAACTTCTCCCGTTTTCCCAACATTTCCCTTCACTACTCTGCTCCTATTGATCGTAGAGTAATGAAAAGTATACTATAACCTGCCCAGAAGTATGAAGAATAATTGTACCAAGTTTCGTTAAAATCCGTCGAGTAGTTTTTGTTTCTATAAGGAACATACAGACAGACAGACAGACAGACAGACAGACAAAAATTTTACTGATTGCATTTTTGGCATCAGTATCGATCACTAATCACCCCCTGATAGTTATTTTGAAGATATATTTCATGTACAGAATTGACCTCTCTACAGATTTATTATAAGTATAGATTTCTAGAAATTTCAAAAGCTTGAATATTTTACACGGACTTCAAGCAGTCGGGAACCGACTGCTTCGAGCCGAGACCGCGCGGTGAACTAATAGTCATTCATACGCTGCCATACACACGACCGTTCGAGCCAGTCGCGACTGCTCCTATCTTAAAGTTCACCGCGCAGTCGCGGCTTAAAGCAGTTGGGCTCAACTGCTTAAAGCAGTTCGTGTACACTGTACAGCCGCTCTAAGTTTTACCTAAAGCAAGTGCAGTGACAGCACTGGCCTAGATACTGATTAGACATTTTCACGAAAAGAGCTAATGAACTATTGTAGGGAACTCGTGAATTAAAAGCTAATACTACTATTAGAAAGATTTGTTTGGAGCACGTCTCTTTCCTTGCTCAGTTGTGAGTGCTTCATCATCGTCATCATCACCAGCTTATTGCACTCCACTGCTGGACATAGGCCTCTCCACTTGTTCGTCACTTGGGCAAAAATCTAGAGGCTTTACCCATAATCGCCACGCTGGGCAGACGGGTTGGCTATTGCAGGGCGTAGCTTCTCGCTCCGGCGACCGTTTCGATTGTCTATCAATAACTACGATATATGAAATTGTTCGATGGAAGCATCAATTGGTTAACGGCGATGTAGAGTGATCAGTTAGTAATTTAATTAATTGGTTGACGTCTATACGCCTATCAATGCATTCTTCCATCGATTGACGATCGATCATTGGTCTGGTAACAATAGGCTATTATGGCTAAAAATTGTAATTAGTCCGTCTTTTAGCTTATTCAAAAATAATAATAAATAAATAAATAACCCAAGACATGCCACGCTGGGCCACACAGCGCCACCTAGCCCCAAACTAAGCCGAAGCTTGTACTATGGGTACTAGACAACTGATAAACTTACTTAGATACATTTTTTATGTAAATAAATACTTATTATACATAGAAAACACCCAGACCAATACAGTCATGTTCATGAACACAAATGTTTGTACTGAGCGGGAATCTAACCCACGACCCTTGGCTGGAGGGCAGAGGTCACTACCAAATGAGCCACCGAGCCTATCACGAAAAAAGACACGTATTTTTTATTTCTAAATTAGATTAAAAATTACAAAGTTATAGCCCGTTGAAATTATGCGTGACGTCACTCGGTGAGGCATTTTTACGGGAGCGACTGACGACAAAGACTCCCACTCCTAACTTTTGATGCCTTGTATCTTTGCTATTGTTTATTTGAATGAAAAAACCGGCCAAGTGCGAGTCGGGCTCGCGCACAAAGGGTTCCGTAGCAGCAAATATAATAAACTTAACCAAAATTACAGTTAAATCAACCTATCTCAAAAACTATAAGAGATACTTTGATCAAACCAAAAATCGTTGAAAGAGTTAATTAGCATGCATCACCTCTATTTTTTTTAGAATTTTATACCCCGTAGTTATAAAAATAGAGGGGGGGGGACATACTTTTTACGACTTTGAGAGCTGATATCTCAAAAACCGTTCACTTTAAGAAAAATGTTTTTTAGAAAACTTTATATCATTTTAAAAGACCTTTCCATTGATACCCCACACGGGTATGTACATCGAAAAAAAAATTTTCATCCCTCAGTTACATGTATGGGGGGCCCCACCCCCAATTCTTTTTTTTACTATTTAGTGTCATAATTTTGTAGCGGTTCATACAACACATATTCCCATCAAATTTCATCACTGTAGTACTTATAGTTTCCGAGTAAATCGGCTGTGACAGACGGACAGACGGACAGACGGACAGACGGACAGACGGACATGACGAAACTATAAGGGTTCCGTTTTTGCCATTTTGGCTACGGAACCCTAAAAAGGAAAAATACGTGTCTTTTATTTTTGAATAAGCTAAAAGACGGACTAATAACAACTTTTAGCCATAATAGCCTATTCAATCGCTATCGGATCGATCGATTAGTTTGTGCCTAAGGACATACCTTAATTGAGTCTTCGAGAAACAATACATACAGTACTAACTTTAAAGATTTTCTAAGGGCCCTAGTACACGGCGTATTTTACACGCGCCGACGACGCGCAGATGACGCGCGTATACGCGCTTCAAACGCAATTCGAACGCAACCTAGTAACCTAAGCACACAGGGCGATCGTGAAACGCGCCTCTACTGCGCTTATACGCGCTGTATCTGCGCGCATAAGCGCAGTAGATGCGCGTAGCTTTTGCGTTTTGATCAGAGACTCCTCTTCTTCAGTTGCACAATGGCCTCGGTTGAGACAACACTGCTTACGTTGGCTTTAGTACTTCTTTTAAAAAGAAAAAAATGTTAAAGAAAGCGAATCTATTGGATTGACCCACCCCCTGCTCCTACTCTGCTCCTTTGTACGCGCGTTTGTATCGCTTCGAACGCGAGTATTCGCGCTTCATGCGCGCGCTTGTTTCATCAATGTAAACGCAACAAGCAGCGTCCACGGCGCCGAAGACGTGCGTTCCTGAAACGCGCGTCGTCGGCGCGTTTAAAATACGCCGTGTACTAGGGCCCTAAGGTGACTTGCTCAAAAAATCTTTTAAGCCGCGCTAAACGTTTCACAAGAAAACCCTCTTAAGTCCTATAAATACAGACCTACATTACGCCTAAATCTTCAGTTCATTGTTACATCGAGTTAATGACATTTCGCTCATACAATTTTAACCTTACACCGAGGTCCTTTAACAAAGGTTGGTCATTCATAACAAGAACTCATACAATGCTGCCTTGATTGATGCCAACACAATAAATGGAGCAGGCATTAAGAAGATAATGGTTTATACATTATGTCGCCATTATTATTTTCGCCGACAAAAGCTTCAGCTGGAAAATTTATGGCATTTTCTCCAAGACTTATCTGTTCTGAGACGGATTCTCAAACTTAAAACATATATATTTTTACTATAGATATACGGAATTACGGATGTAAGGGAGCGGCCTATCATCTTTTCGCTCCAAGCCAACCTCACCTGCCCGTGGTGCATCCTGCCGAATAACAAACGAGGCGCTGGCAACCGACTGGTGGCGGTATAACCATCACAATTGAAGGCGTAGCTAAATACTAAAGACCGGTGACGGGCAGCAGCGTCACCGGAGCAAAAAACTACGCCCTGCGATCGCCAACCCGCCTGCCCAGCGTGGCGATTATGGGTATATCCTTCAGATGTTTCCTCTAAGTGGTGAACAACTGGAGAGGCCTATGTCCAGCAGTGGACTGTAATAGGCTGATGATGATGACAGCGGCGTAGCGTGGGTGTCGGCCGCCCGGGGCGGAAGACAAGTTATTACAGTCCACTGCTGGACATAGGCCTCTCCAGTTGTTCGCCACTTAGAGCAAACATCTGGAGGATATACCCATAATCGCCACGCTGGACAGGGCGGGTTGGCGATCGCAGGGCGTAGCTTCTTGCTCCGGTGACGCTGCTGCCCGTCACCGGTCTTTAGTATTTAGCAACGCCTTCAATTGTGATGGTTATACCGCCACCAGTCGGTTGCCAGCGCCTCGTTTGTTATTCGGCAGGATGCACCACGGGCAGGTGAGGTTGGCTTGGAGCGAAAAGATGATAGGCCGCTCCCTTACATTCCAATCCAATTACTCACTTACATGGTCCTGTATCCTCATACTTACACACTTTTTTAAGCTTAGCCCAATGATTGACTAATAAATAATACCTATGCGGCATTAAGTCTCACTTGTGAAAGAACCTACCGCGCCTGTCGCCCTCACCCTGAAGGCCCACTGAGATGTCGTTTCACGCCCCGCCTAAAGAACCCAGGATTGTAAGAGGAACGAAGCACATGAGCTGGAAGGACATTCCATGACTTAATAGCACGGGACAGGAACGAGGAAGAACAGAGGTTCCAAGAGCTGTACGCGCCACCATCGTCTAAATGGTATCAAACAAGTTTAATAAAACGGCGGCAACCGTTACACAAAAATAATCCTTATAGCATGATTCAGTATTCACGTGCGACGGCGCGATGGCTTATTTCATGTATAAGTTTGGTGTTTTTAAACCGATTTCTATGATTCTTTTTTTATTGAATAGGTAATAATGATAACTTTTTTAAATGATGGATGAATGAGAGTATTATAAACGTAAGAGTAAACAAATATAATCAGAATGCTCCGAACTGCTAAGCTATCAGGAGTTACACGTCTTATTGTGAGTCAACCATAAAAGATAGACATATGCTGTTGCGGGATATTTTTTAGTCAATTTTATGTAAAATATTTCTGTCATACATAATTTCTATGTAACTTTAACCATTAAGGCTGCACACGCGACGGAAGCTTAAAAAATGGAGTAACTTCTCCCGTTTTCCCAACATTTCCCTTCACTACTCTGCTCCTATTGATCGTAGAGTAATGAAAAGTATACTATAACCTGCCCAGAAGTATGAAGAATAATTGTACCAAGTTTCGTTAAAATCCGTCGAGTAGTTTTTGTTTCTATAAGGAACATACAGACAGACAGACAGACAGACAGACAGACAAAAATTTTACTGATTGCATTTTTGGCATCAGTATCGATCACTAATCACCCCCTGATAGTTATTTTGAAGATATATTTCATGTACAGAATTGACCTCTCTACAGATTTATTATAAGTATAGATTTCTAGAAATTTCAAAAGCTTGAATATTTTACACGGACTTCAAGCAGTCGGGAACCGACTGCTTCGAGCCGAGACCGCGCGGTGAACTAATAGTCATTCATACGCTGCCATACACACGACCGTTCGAGCCAGTCGCGACTGCTCCTATCTTAAAGTTCACCGCGCAGTCGCGGCTTAAAGCAGTTGGGCTCAACTGCTTAAAGCAGTTCGTGTACACTGTACAGCCGCTCTAAGTTTTACCTAAAGCAAGTGCAGTGACAGCACTGGCCTAGATACTGATTAGACATTTTCACGAAAAGAGCTAATGAACTATTGTAGGGAACTCGTGAATTAAAAGCTAATACTACTATTAGAAAGATTTGTTTGGAGCACGTCTCTTTCCTTGCTCAGTTGTGAGTGCTTCATCATCGTCATCATCACCAGCTTATTGCACTCCACTGCTGGACATAGGCCTCTCCACTTGTTCGTCACTTGGGCAAAAATCTAGAGGCTTTACCCATAATCGCCACGCTGGGCAGACGGGTTGGCTATTGCAGGGCGTAGCTTCTCGCTCCGGCGACCGTTTCGATTGTCTATCAATAACTACGATATATGAAATTGTTCGATGGAAGCATCAATTGGTTAACGGCGATGTAGAGTGATCAGTTAGTAATTTAATTAATTGGTTGACGTCTATACGCCTATCAATGCATTCTTCCATCGATTGACGATCGATCATTGGTCTGGTAACAATAGGCTATTATGGCTAAAAATTGTAATTAGTCCGTCTTTTAGCTTATTCAAAAATAATAATAAATAAATAAATAACCCAAGACATGCCACGCTGGGCCACACGCGCCACCTAGCCCCAAACTAAGCCGAAGCTTGTACTATGGGTACTAGACAACTGATAAACTTACTTAGATACATTTTTTATGTAAATAAATACTTATTATACATAGAAAACACCCAGACCAATACAGTCATGTTCATGAACACAAATGTTTGTACTGAGCGGGAATCTAACCCACGACCCTTGGCTGGAGGGCAGAGGTCACTACCAATGAGCCACCGAGCCTATCACGAAAAAAGACACGTATTTTTTATTTCTAAATTAGATTAAAAATTACAAAGTTATAGCCCGTTGAAATTATGCGTGACGTCACTCGGTGAGGCATTTTTTACGGGAGCGGACTGACGACAAAGACTCCCACTCCTAACTTTTGATGCCTTGTATCTTTGCTATTGTTTATTTGAATGAAAAAACCGGCCAAGTGCGAGTCGGGCTCGCGCACAAAGGGTTCCGTAGCAGCAAATATAATAAACTTAACCAAAATTACAGTTAAATCAACCTATCTCAAAACTATAAGAGATACTTTGATCAAACCAAAAATCGTTGAAAGAGTTAATTAGCATGCATCACCTCTATTTTTTTTTAGAATTTTATACCCCGTAGTTATAAAAATAGAGGGGGGGGGACATACTTTTTACGACTTTGAGAGCTGATATCTCAAAAACCGTTCACTTTAAGAAAAATGTTTTTTAGAAAACTTTATATCATTTTAAAAGACCTTTCCATTGATACCCCACACGGGTATGTACATCGAAAAAAAAATTTTCATCCCTCAGTTACATGTATGGGGGGCCCCACCCCCAATTCTTTTTTTTACTATTTAGTGTCATAATTTTGTAGCGGTTCATACAACACATATT
>CM062098.1:10608841-10689699 GCA_031163375.1 Conogethes punctiferalis
AAAAATGTAGACGAATTTAAATTGTTGATACTTATTCGACATTCCAGTATACCCTAGATTCCTAGGAACTGACCTATTCTCGAGGACTGACTGGTCAAATGACCTCTGGGGTCGTGTTTCTGCCGGTGAGTAGGGTCTCCGGAGCTCGTGCGGTTAGGGTTGGAGCGGCATGGCGGTGGCAACTGACAGGTAACTGACCAGTTACTTGCCCGTTGTCACAGCGACTTGGGCTTCGCTCTCGCTTTCCATCAGGCGTAGGGAGCCATTATGTCCATTATAAAAAATAAACTGTTTACAAACCTGATATGGTATCATGATAATTAAGTACAGTTGTGTAATAAGTAAGTAAGCCCAGGATCATTTGGAGAGGTAAAGACCTCCTATGTGTGATTTTTTTATTAAAAGAGCATTCAGTATGACCTAACTTACTAATGGTAAGTGGTCGTGAGGGTCCACAATTTAGTTGATGATAAACAAGGAATATGCACAACAATTGGTCTTTCCCCAAAAGGTTCCCCAATAGGTCCCCCCCCCCCCCCACCTAAAAAGGTAAATCATTATGAAAACATAGAAAATTGCTCCTATGTATTTATTGAAAACATTAGTATACTTAGGTTTAATAAAACCAATAATTATAATTGACTACAATTCCAATAATTTCTGGATGCGAGAAGCCAGGATCGATCAAAGTTTCCCACATTGGGAGAGGCCTATGTCCAGCAGTGGACTTATACAGGCTGATGACAATGATGATTTTCATTAAACATACCTAAGTACTCGTATAATGAACAATTTGGTTTTCTTTGTTGTAAACATTTTATAAGGTAACACCTACTTCAGTTTATCATGACTCGCAATTCACATATCGTCCAATAATATTCTAAAAAATTTGGCACATCTATCTGTATGATTGACATGTGTCAGATTCGACGACGTTTGACATTTACAGAGCCACTAGTGGTCATAGGGTCAAGTTCGATTCCCGCACAGTACAAACATTTGTGTGCATGGACATCTCTGTTTGTATTGACTTAGGGTTTCTATGTATTTATTCACAAAATAAGTATTTAAGTAGACAACTCACTAGTTGTCTAGTACCCCATAGTACAAGCTTCAGCTTAGTTTGGGACTAGATGGCGTTGTGCGGCCCAGGGTTGCATGTCTTGGGTTATGTCTGTAATTGGCTCTATTCATCTCACTAGTTAACTAAGCATGTAACGAATACTTGAGGCATCTACCGCTTATTCCTTTTACACTTCCGAATAGTTAGCCTCCAAAAAGCGGACCTAAAATCAGGCGAATAGACGCATAAATGAACGGTTTATAGCTGAATTGACCAGCCTAACCAAGTCAGTATATACATACACACAGGGTTCACATAACTAGAAGGTATGAAGGGAGTTAGAAGGTAATAGAGGAAAAATGGCAACCAGCAAGCAACAAAGCCTCCCACGACTATAACTCAACGTCTGAGCTGTCTAGTATCCTCTAAGCGAGGAAACCCTATTATCTCTGCGTGGTCTTTCATTGAATGAGTCCTATGGCGATTCGTGTTTTATACTTAAAATTGGCTTTAAAAGTTACTTCGTTGTAGGAATCGAGATTCCTATCTCCTTCCTTTGTAGAGTTTTGATTGTCTATTCTTCTTTTATCTGCTCGAAGCAGCAGGGACATTTGGGGTCACCTTGCGAGGAACAGGTCACTTTGCTGGTTGGGAGTCTTCGAGGGCTGTTTGAGGCACTCTGCCGGAGGATAGCTGTCGGATCCTGATTCGGATTCTGTGCGTATGCTGGACGAGCTGCTTTCCTTCTGAAACAAAAGGGTTTAAGTAAATATTGTGTTATCCGTGATATGTGAAATTATAATATCCTTTTCGGGATGTAAGGGCGCGGCCTATCATCTTTTCGCTCCAAGCCAATCTCACCTGCCCGTGGTGCATGGTGCATCCTGCCGACTAACAAACAAGGCGCTTGGCGACCGACTGGTGGCGGTAGTAACCATCACAATTGAAGACGTAGCTAAATACATACCGATGACGGGCAGCAGCGTCACCAGTGCGAGAAGCTACGGCCTGAGATCGCCAACCCTGCGTGGAGATTGTGGCCTGCCCAGTGTGGAGATTATGGGTATATCCTCCAGATGTTTGCCTTAAGTGGCGAACCAAAGGAGAGGCCTATGTCCAGCAATGGACTGTATTAGGCTAATGATGATGATGATGAAAGTGAGAAACTTGAGCACTTGTGTGCAATGGAATGAAAGTGGGATCGGGATCATCAACAAAGGAATCAATATAATAAAATCCTGATACAAACAAAATCCTGAACATACAGAAAATGTTGGTATGAATTGTCATGCATTTGTTTATTTTTCTACATTTTTACAATAGTCATGAAGAGGCTTAGTGTTTCCTTATGATCTAAGCGGAAGACATTTCCTTGATAAATGTCTCTGTAAAACTAGCTCAAAATGGCTACTGCGCTTTTATCTAACAGTCTGGATACCGCCGTATTATTTCCTGGCCGAATTTCGACTACAGCCAATATCAAAATAAGCCAGTCAAGTACGCTAGGGTTAGGGTACTTTTCAATCGTCTCCGGGTAAGACTCATATCTTCCAGAATCATAGGGTCATCATCATCATCCGTTGTCCCGGTTTGTGCCTCTAGAATCATAGGGTATTTCCACTAAATAAGTACATAGGTACATACTTTAAGTACATAGGTGCATATACTTTATTACGTAGTCCTAGAAACAAACCTGTGGATAGAGCGAGGCACTCCCATCACAAGTGTCTACCGACTACTTACCGGGAGGCCCCGTCAACTAATAATTGTATGGATTTTTTGGAAATAAAGTACTTTTTATTTATTTATTTATTTACTAAATCTCTCTCTGCCATCAATAAATCTCTGCGTCGCCAGTGGGTAGCAACTTACAGGGATACGAGTAGCTTAGATACATGTGGCCATGTCCCTGCCTGCCCTGGCCAGCCACAGCTCTCAAACAGCCGGCACTCCTGGTCCAGGGAGCGCAAATACCCCTACCCTTGGCTCCGGGGAGCAATAGAGGGCGAACCTCATGCCACGGTGTATCTGCACCCACCACACCGTTACGCCCCGAGGCTCAAAGGAGAGGCTCAGAGGGCGATACGATGCGCTTCATTCGTTTCGGCTACGCCCGGCCTTGATTTCAGCTTACTGCAACGTTACATAATTCGCGAACGCTCCCAGTGTGTGAGCACCTTTATAGAAACCCAATCGTTACAAGAGAAAAGTTTCATAAAATGAAACATTTGGCTTGTTAACTTCTTCTAAGAATAACATCAATAGGAGTTATTCCGTGTATTCCAAGAAATTTTTGTACATAAAACGTACTTGTACAAAGACAAATACTAAGAAATAACTCGTTGAGAATGAGAACAATTCAGTTTAAGTGCGTAATATACAACCATACAATTTTAGGGTATGTTCAGATGACAAGAGTTCAACGCGCGTTTTAATAATGCGCGTTTTACGACATATATACATGATTTGATGCTGCTGACAACCCTGCCTTCTGAACTAGGGTGATTAGGGGTCATGAATTAGATCCATAATCGCCAAGTTGGGCAGGCGGGTTGGCGATCGCAAATCGTAGTTGCTCGATCCGGTGACGCTGATGCCCGTCATTGGTCTGTGGTATTTAGTTACGCCTTCAATAGGCCTGTTGCCCTAAAAAATGTAATTAGTCCGTCTTTTAGATTGTTAAAAATTAAAAGACACGTATTTTTTCATTTCTAAATGAGACCAGAAATGACAAAGATATAGCCCGTTAAAATTACGCGTGACGTCAAAGAGTTTTTTGGCGGTGGCAACTGACAGGTAACTGTGGTCAGAAACTGGTTACTTGCCAGTTGTCACATCGACGGCTTCTCTTTCGCTTTCCATCAGGCGTAGGAAAGCCATTAGTCGTGCCACTATAAAAAAAGAGCTGAAATCATTTTCCAAAAATATTTCGTTTACTTAAAACGATCCCCAAACATTTAATAACAATAATTCGTACATCGTTTCGAGCAGAGAATAGCTATTTCGAGGAAGCGAAATTGTAAAGGCAGCCATTATATTTTTACGACCGTAATTTGACATTCGGACAAGCGGAAAATGTTTTCCTTCCATTCGCCATATCAGCTTTCGGCTTACAATCGGAGCGTAATAAAAATAAAATAAAATAAATTATTTCTGCAAATAGATTCAGGAGTAATACTTTTTTGCACCTCAAACTTTTTTCCTACCAGCACTTCGACGTAAAACCTGATGAGATGATGCACCAAAGTCAATAGTAAGTCTGTTTTTTTTGTCCTTAATAATACAAGATATGTCAATTGCAGGTGAGCAGACCATCCATCCATCCATCTGATATTGTTGTCCTCATCAGCCTATTGCAGTCCACTGCCAAACATAGGCATCTCCGGTTATTCGACACTTTGGGAAAACACCGGGAGGCAGTTTGAGTATCACAGGGCGTAGCTCCTCGCTCAAGTGACGCTACTGCCCGTCATCGGCCTGCGGTATTTAGCTACGAGACTTGGGGCATTTTTCACAGACAACAACATCCCACAAATTGCTCCAATCATAAAGTAAGTAGCTTAAGCACTTCTGTTATCAGAACGTTATGTTAACTTCGGGTAGTTTTTTATAAGAAGAGCTTTCAGGATGACCTCACTCCACCTCCTCCTTGTTCCAAAAAGGTTTTATTTATAACGTTTTTAGTACGCAACCTTAATTAGCATGACTCTATCCTCACCTTATTACATTTAGTAGCGGTGCTGGCCAGCTGCTGGTGTCTCCTGGCCACCACGCAGGATATCCTCGCGTAGACGTAGACCATCACCGCCATGGGCAGGAAGAAGGACCCCATGGCAGAGAACACCACGTAGCCGGGGTTCTGGTTGTATCTGCAAACGCCGCCTTGGTTGTGGTCCGGTTCGTACCTGTGGATAAAAATTATTTGTAATAATCTCAGTGGGCCTTCAGGGTGAGAGCAACAGGCGCGGTGGTTTTTCCCTAGCGTGCCTGTCGACCTAACATTTCGACCTCACGACCGCATACCATCAGGTAGAGTTAAGACAACCTTAACGCTCTTTTTATAAAAAAATGGGGCAGTGATTTGTTGATACACATGATGATTCATCATCATCATCAGCCTATTGCAGTCCACTGCTGGACATAGGCCTCTCCTGTTGTTCGCCACTTAGGGCCGACATCTGGAGGATATACCCATAATCGCCACGCTGGGCAGACGGGTTGGCGATCGCAGGGCGTAGCTTCTGGCTCCGGTGACGCTGCTGGCCGTCATCGGTCTGTGGTATTTAGCTACGCCTTCAATCGTGATGGTTATACCGCCACCAGTCGGTTGCCAGCGCCTCGTTTGTTATTCGGCAGGATGCACCACGGATAGGTGAGGTTGGCTTGGAGCGAAAAGATGATGGGTCGCTCCCTTACATCCTCATATATAAATAAATAAATATAGGCTATTATGGCTAAAAATTGTAATTAGTCCGTCTTTTAGCTTATTTAAAAATAAAAGACACGTATTTTTCCTTTTTTCATTCAAATAAACAATAGCAAAGATACAAGGCATCAAAAGTTAGGAGTGGGAGTCATTCACGTCCCTCGCTCCCGTAAATATGCCTCACCGAGTGACGTCACGCGTAATTCCAACGGGCTATAACTTTGTAATTTTTAGTCAGATTTAGAAATAAAAAAATACGTGTCTTTTATTTTTGAATAAGCTATAAGACGGACTAATCACAATATTTGACCATAATAGCCTATTGGACATCACATATTTCTCCGATTCCAAAGTAAATAGTTTTAGCACCTGTGTTATGGGAATAAGAACAAAATTAAATAAAGTGTTTAAGGGTAGAGCGAATTCACGCATGAATTAAGCCGCCCGCTCGGGGAAGCACATCCACTGTATAGGATAGAACCGCAGCAAAATGACCTCCGGGTCGTGTTTCTGCCGGTGATACCCCTGGTGTTGGCTGCGGTAATCGCTTAACATCAAGCGGGCAGTAGGTTTGTCACCACCTTAGTTGTATAAAAATAATATCGCAAACTTATGGGAGACAGGAGCTGATTATATATGGCGGGTAAATAGTAACAGTGGCAATCAAAATCCAGCCAAAGGTCGGTTTTATAAAAAAAATATGTATGTTGAGTACTACGTGACCACGTCAGATTCAAAAGTATATGCGCGTTAAATCCCGCTGTTTACTTATATATTTAAAAAATATATGTGTCGTAAATAAACAAACAGCGCCATCTAGTCCCAAACTAAGACAAAGCTAGTACTATGGATGTAAGTCAGCTCATAAACATACTTAGATACTTTTTAAAAATAAATGTAACATGTTCATCATCATCATCATCAGCCCACATCAGTCCACTGCTGGACATAGGCCTCTCCCAATGCTCGCCACTTCGCTCGGTCCCGGGCCTCTCGCATCCAGCACTTGCCAGCCGTCCTGCGCAAATCGTCACTCCGCCTTGCCTGAGGGCGTCCTACACTACGTTTGCCGAGACGCGGTCTCCACTCCAGAACTCTTTTACCCCAGCAGTTATCGTTCTGTAACATGTTATTTATAGCAAACACCCAGACCACGACCACCCAGACACGAGGCACTCATCAAAAATCCGTTCACTCTCGCATCGGAGTCAGGGCCGTCTTTAAACTATTTGAGGCCCTGGGCACATTAGGATCATGAGGCCCCTATGACTTAAATATCAGTTCTGACAGGCTCGGTGGCTCATTTGGTAGTGACCTCTGCCCTCTGAGCCAAGGGTCGTGGGTTCGATTCCCGCACAGTACAAACATTTGTGTTCATGAACATGTCTGTTTGTATTGGTCTGGGTGTTTTCTATGTATAATATGTACCTATTTATATACCAAAAAGAGTATCTAAGTAAGATTATCAGTTGTCTAGCACCCATAGTACAAGCTTCGGCTTAGTTTGGGGCTAGATGGCGAAATGTGGCCCAGCGTGGGAAACACTCTACATTCTTACCATCAGGTAAAATGAGGTCATCCTGAACGCTCTTTTTATAAAAACAAATGGGCCGGTTGTTAGCGACGCATTTTGTATTTTAAGCCTTGTAATTTTATCTGTACATTTTATTAAACTAATAGCGGGTAGCCCGATGTCGCACCTACCGCGGTTCGCGAATTATTTCTAACGGTCAGTCTACTGCCAATCGATCTCGGAGTGACACCGCGCTACGCCTTCCCACATATTTTTACGTTTATGTGCAAAACCGTTGTGAACCTGCAATAAACTGTTCATTGTACCATATCGGCGTATACTTTCATCACCGAACCAGACCAGACCCGTTACACCAGTGATTTATAATCTTTATCCATTTACTCACCATCCAAACATGGGAGGGCATGTAATCGCTCCAGCCGCTATCCAGACGAAGAAGATCATAGTAAGAGCGAGCTTCTTGGATCTCCTCCGCCTGGAGTAGGTGAGAGGTCTGGTGACGGCCAGGTACCGGTCCACGCTGATGGCGCAGAGGGACAGGATGGAGGCGGTGCACAGCAGGATGTCCAGGCTTATCCAGATGTCGCAGAGGATCCAGCCTAGCTCCCATTTACCTGGGAACAAAGGGCGTGTTAGATTCAAGTTTTATTTTTATAGTCATCATCATCATCATCAGCCTATCGCAGTCCACTGCTGGACATAGGCCTCTCCAGTTGTTTGATATACCCATAATCGCTCAATGGGCAGGCGGCTGATCGCAGGGCGTAGCTTCTCGCTCCGGTGACGCCCGTCATCGGTCCGTGGCATTTAGCTAGGCCTTCAATTGTGATAGTTATACCGCCACCAGTCGGTTGCCAGCGCCTCGTTCGTTATTCGTCAGGATGCAGGATGCACCACGGGCAGGTGAGGTTGGCTTGGAGCAAAAAGATGATGGGTCGCTCCCTTACATCCCTTTTTTATAGTAGCTCGACATAACGGCTTCCCTACGCCTGATGGAAAGCGAAAGAGAAACACGGGAGAGCGGGCAAATAACTGGTCAGTTATCTGTCAGTTGCGACCCCCATGGCTTGGAGCGAAATGATGATTAGCCGCTCCCTTACATCCCTATTATGTATTATCCCTATTAAATATTTATGTACCTGGAAGATAAAAGATCTCAATAAATCCATAAAAAAGTCATGCATATTCCCTATTGGAGAGGCCTATGTCCAGCAGTGGACTGTGGAGCCCGATTGTGATAGACCGAAGAGCCGCCGTTGTACTCCAGTATAAAATGAAAAAAAAAACTCCATGTAGAATAACGATAGGTTCCAATTAAAAAAGTACTTTCATTGTAGGTATCTACTCGTATTAATTATCCCCAATAATGATGAGACTATCTGAGATTGATGAGTTTTCAAGAATCAATTAATACAAGTATTAAAACATTACGTAAAAAATGTTTGGGTAAAATTTAGGTAGCATGTTATACGTACAAGCTTGGCGCCACGGTCTTGTTCGCTTAACAATGATCGCAAAAGTTGTGCAATCATTGGCGCGGTCAATCCGATGATGGGTGACCAAAATTTGATACCGATTTCCTCCGTGCTTCGGAAGGCACGTTAAGCTGTTGGTCCCGGGTGCTATCTTTACCAACTCAGATAGCAGTCGTTACATCATATCAGAGATGATGATAACTCTGACGCCTAAACTGGGAATGGGTATAGCTTACCCTAAGTGTTGCGGAGGTCTGATGGCAGTCGCTCTGTGTAAAAGCTTAGCCCTCGCCAAATCTCTCAGTTTGGGAAGCCGACCCTGAGACAATCGGGAATAAGGCTAGGATGATGATGTTATACGTACAAGCTTGGGGATGTAAGCGAGCGACCTATCATTCCCTTCAAGCCACCCTCACCTGCCCGTGGTGCATCCTGCCGAATAGCGAACGAGGCTCCGGCGATCGATTGGTGGCGGTATAATCATCACAATTGAAGGCGTGGCTAAATACCACAGGCCGATGACGGGCAGCAGCGTCACCGGAGCGAGGAGCTACGCCCTGCGCCAGCCCGCCTGCCCAGCGTGACGATTATGGGTGAATCCTCCAGATGTTTGCCCAAAGTGGCGAACAACTGGAGAAGCCTATGTCACACCACGTTCGGTTGCCAAAGCCTCGTTTGTTTTTCGGCAGGATAAAATAAATAAATATTAGACAACATCACATACATTGTTCTAATCCCAAAGTAAGAAGCTTAAGCACTTGTGTTATGGGTATCAGAACAACGAAGGTACCACCAATAAATACTTAAATACAAATTATTAACGCCCAGACACGGAACAAACACAAGTATTCATCACACGAATGTTTGTCCCGGGTGGGAATCGAACCCACGACCCTTGGCTCAGAAGGCAGGGGTCACTACCAATTGAGCCACCGAGCCAGTGGAAAAAGGATGCATCACGGCCAGGTGTGGCTTGGAGCAAAACATGATTTACCGCTCCCTTACATCCCAAGCGAAATTAAAATTCTATTAAAATACTAGCTGTGCCAGCGGCGTCGCACGCTTGGATATCGGGTTTCAAAAATAACGGACTTCCATAAAATACTTATACCTATACCTAAGTTTTAAGTTAGACCTCTAGTAATACATTAGTGAAAATCGTATTCAATTTTATGCAGTAGTTTTTTAAGAGATGCGCGTTCAAAAAATTTCTCCCGTTTTCCTAACATATCCCTTCACTGCTCTGCTCCTATTAATAGTAGCGTGATGAAAAGTACCCTATAACCTGCCCAAGAGTATGAAAAATAATTGTACCAAGTTTCGTTAAAATCCGTTGAGTAGTTTTTGTTTCTATAACGAACATACAGACAGACAGACAGACAGACAGACAGACAGACAAAAATTTTACTGATTGCATTTTTGGCATCAGTATCGATCACTAATCATCCCCTGATAGTTATTTTGAAAATATATTTAATGTACAGAATTGACCTCTCTACAGATTTATTATAAGTATAGATTAACGTTAAACATTATGCTGAATATCGAAATCTCACGCTCGCTATGTTTACCGCTAAACCAAAATTAGACTTGCGGAATCGTGAATATTCATGAAAGTTCGGATAAAATGTTTGCACAAACAGTATGCCTACTGTATGGGCTTAGTAAAAATGGCGGATGATTCTGTAAGCTTCCTTTTTTTATATTAGCTCAGCAAAGTGGCTTCCTTTGACCTGATGGGAAGCTGAAAAGGGAGCCCAAGTCACTCTGACAACGAGCGGGAAATCTACCTTTCCAATTGGCGAGGTGTTCCTAAAGATGATGTTTGACTGGCTCGATGGCTCATTTGACCTCTGCCTTCTGAACCAACGGTCGCGCGTTCGATTCCCGCACAGTACAAACATTTGTATGAATTACCATGTTTGTTTGTATTGGTGTTTTCTATGTATAATGTACTAGCTGTGCTCGCGACTTCGTCCGCGTGGAATAGTTATTTTCTCCCCGTTTTTTTTTTACATTTTCCATTATTTCTTCGCTCCTAATAGTTGCAGCGTGATATTATATAGCCTAAAGCCTTCCTCGATAAATGGTCTATTCAACACAAAAAGAATTTTTCAATTCGGACCAGTAGTTCCTGAGATTAGCGCGTTCAAACAAACAAACAAACTCTTCAGCTTTATAATATTAGTTAAGATTTATATACCAAAAAGAGTATCTAAGTAAGATTATCAGTTGTCTAGCACCCACAGTACAAGCTTTGGCTTAGTTTGGGGCTAGGTGGCGATATGTGGCCCAGAGTGGCATGTCTTGGGTTTTTTTTTATTGTAAGTAGGTATGTTTTTGGTTCGATAGCTAATTTCCCCTACCTCCTGACCAAAGTAAACAGTCCCAGGTGATGATCGAACCCACGACTTTTGGTTCAAAAGGCGGGGGCCACTACACTACCAATTGCCTACACAGCCACCAAGCCATTCAAAAAGTTAATGACAAGTATTAAAATCCTTTAAAAAATAAGTCGACTATCCGCTTTCAGACTTCTAAAATGGCGATATCAATGATTCAACACTGCGAGCAAAGGCAAGGATAAAAAAAGCCAAGTTAATTATTCTAGAGGCTTTTGAGATTCGATCATCAATCATTTACTAAAGAGGCCCTTTCAGACGACGTTTCAGCGTATAATCGAATTTATTTACGAAACGAATATTCCACTGTTCGTTATTTAGTTGGATTTCAGATTTTTATTGCGTCAAATGGGTTTTAGATTTCGTGAAAGAATGAAGCGTGAAAATGGTCCACAAGTGATTTTGCGATTCTTTTTAAGGCTAATGCACTCTAAGTTGTCTCAGGGCTGGACGTTCTGCGTTCTGCGGTATGGCTTAAATTCTTATTGAGGTATCCCTAACTGTTTTAAGGGGTGACCAAAAGGGCTTTTAAGATTGTTACGCGCTTGGGGGCATTCAGATCTACTAATACACTCCTGATCAAAGTCTTTTATTGGTGCTTGTAATACGAGGGGAAGCCTTAATTTGATACCAAATGTCTGGTATAGACCTAAAGATAAAATAGTTGTTATTTAACATGAGTAAGTAAATATTTTTAGTTCTTCATGTCTTGCCTCAAAAGTTTACGAATAGAATACGAATGGCAAAAGCTATAATTACGAGTATCATTGTAAAATGTAATACTCCGCGATAATACGAAGGTTGTGGTTCAATTCCCGATCGGGTTTATTTGGACAGAATGGGGTTTATGTGGGCTCTGAAGTAACAACAACAAAGTCTTTACATGCAAATGAGATTTCCGGCATAGAGGCTTGAACTTTTCTAAACCGTGGTCTGAGTCTTCTTCCAGTCTCTATCTGCTACTCAAACTTAGAGGGCTTATTTCCAGGTCTATCATTAAAGTTTCGGGGCAATAGTAACCCCATTAACAGTACATTTTTGTATTTATGTACAAGCCTGATAACAATTAATAAATCTCAAGATGTATGGGATGTAAGGGAGCGACCTATCATCATTTCGCTCCAAGCCAACCACACCTGCCCTTGGTGCATCCTGCCGAATAGCAAACTAGGCTCTGGCAACCGACTGCTGGCGGTATAACCATGACAGCTGAAGACGTAGCTAAATACCACAGACCGATAACGGACAGCAGCGTCACCGGAGCGAGAAGCTACCCCCTACGATCGCCAACCTGCCTGCCCAGCGTGGCGATTATGGGTATATCCTCCAGATGTTTACCCTAAGTGGCGAACAACTGGAGAGGCCTATGTCCAACAGTGGACTCCAATAGGCTGATGATGAAATCTCAAGAAGCTAGTACTTATTTGAATAACTTTGTCACGGACTAAAACTTGGATGACACACTTCGGAGTAGGCTTATTCGCTAATGGCTCATGTTCATTATCTGACGCATAATAATAATGTATTAGTTGATAAAATATTCCATTCAATATTCACGAAGCACTACCATCAAAAGCTAATACGTGACCTCAAATTTACGATCTAGCAAATCATAGGAAATACTCTTCAATCGTTTTGTTATTGACCATAAAGCACTAAACGGGTGCTAAATCACTTTTTTATTCACTCATGCGTTAGTCTGAACATAAAACTCATAGCAATAAACACAAAAGAAATTTCATGTAAGAAAATTTTGTTCATCATATATTCTTGGACTTGGCTATTTTTATTAATGATGAAACTTGACATAAATAGAAATGTAAAAAAAATGCTGATAAACGAAGTATACCTGAATTTGAAAACCAGCGAAAACCTGAACTTATCATATCTTAAGGAACTGAGCCTTTTTTTATTAATGTCACCCCCGGTGGCAGCTCGCCGGAACTGCACGCTCTCAATCCCTAAGGCGTTCAGGCTATCCCATCTTTCGCCCTAATGATGACGTGTTTATACGTCACGCCCCGCTGCAAGGCCTCTGGCAGTAGTGTGACTACTCCTGCCGCTGAGGTAGCAGGGCGGAGGTTCGGCAGCTTGGGCTGCCGCGGCTGGAGCTTAGGCTTTGGCTTCGGCTGAGAAAGGAACTTGAGCCTAACATAAACTACAGCTATTAGGCTAGTCAATCTTGCCGGCCAAATACACCCGCATTGATTCTTCACACAACCTTAGAATTTCTCCACAATACTTCCTTTTTTTATGCGAGAAGCGGCAGACGAGCAAGTGTGATGCCTGATGGTAAGCAGTCGACACCGCCCATAGACACCCGCAGCTCTAACCGAGTAAAGGGTCGCTGCCGGTCTTTTAAATATGAATACGCTAGTTTCTTGAAGGTTCCCAAGTCGTAGCTGTTCGGAAAGACTGTCGCAGGAAGTTGGTTCCACAAAACCTCACAATGTTTTCCTTCACTGAGAGCGTCGATAACCCATGTATGAATTACATATTTGAAAACACGTTGATATTAATATTCTTGAATGTAACAATAACTAAAATATATTTTAAAAGTAGATATTACTTACATGTAATTTTTTTTTATAGTAGCTCGAAATAATGGCTTCCCTACGCCTGATGGAAAGCGAAAAAGAAGCCTAAGTCGCTGTGACAACGGGCAAGTAACTGGCCAGTTACCTGTCAGTTGCCACCGCCATGCCGGCCCAACCCTAACCCCCCACGAGCTCCGGAAACCCTACTCACCGGCAGAAACATGACCGTACCCAGAGGTCATTTGGCTGCGGTATTCCATATAATATACAATAAGTAATGTTACATAGGTACTATATTTTATCTCTCATTAAGGCTCCCTTTAAATTCACATCAAACCACTCTGTTGAACAGTTTCTAAATTCCAATCCTTTTTTATTTTTTAACATCCACTTTCATTAAACTTCAGTCAAAAGGCTCATTTTTCTCCAAAAGTATTAGGTAGACGGTTCATCTATTCATGAATTCATCTTTTCAATTACAATCCTTTTCATACGCCTTTCGGGGTGTAATATCTGCTATAAGTAAAGCTAGCTTTTACAAAAATAACAGTTTAGTTCAAAATGGCGTAATATTTATCAAACAAGAGATGGCAATAGTGGTAGAGCCGTTGACTTCTATGCGCCCGATTATGGGTATAACCGTCAGGTGTTTGCCCAAAGTGGCTAACACTTCGAGAGGCCTATGACCAACAGTGGACTGCGATAAGATGATGATGATGATTAATAGAAAATCTATCGTCATCGGCACATGTAAGCGTCATCGGCGTTCAAAAAGCATTAACAAAGAAAAACATGTCTTCGTCATGTCAATAACACGACTTGGCAGGGGCACTGCCGTGTCCCCCGATATCAATGATTCAACACTGCGAGCAAAGGCAAGGATAAAAAAAGCCAAGTTAATTATTCTAGAGGCTTTTGAGATTCGATCATCAATCATTTACTAAAGAGGCCCTTTCAGGCGACGTTTCAGCGTATAATCGAATTTATTTACGAAACGAATATTCCACTGTTCGTTATTTAGTTGGATTTCAGATTTTTATTGCGTCAAATGGGTTTTAGATTTCGTGAAAGAATGAAGCGTGAAAATGGTCCACAAGTGATTTTGCGATTCTTTTTAAGGCTAATGCACTTTTAGTTTTTTTCAGGGCTGGACAATCTGCGTCCTGCGGTATGGCTTAAATTCTTATTGAGGTATCCCTAACTGTTTTAAGGGGTGACTAAAAGGGCTTTTAAGATTGTTACGCGCTTGGGGGCATTCAGATCTACTAATACACTCCTGATCAAAGTCTTTTATTGGTGCTAGTAATACGAGGGGAAGCCTTAATTTGATACCAAATGTCTGGTATAGACCTAAAGATAAAATAGTAGTTATTTAACATGAGTAAGTAAATATTTTTAGTTCTTCATGTCTTGCCTCAAAAGTTTACGAAAAGAATACGAATGGCAAAAGCTATAATTACGAGTATCACTTAAAATGTAATACTCCGCGATAATACGAAGGTTGTGGTTCAATTCCCGATCGGGTTTATTTGGACAGAATGGGGTTTATGTGGGCTCTGAAGTAACAACAACAAAGTCTTTACATGCAAATGAGATTTCCGGCATAGAGGCTTGAACTTTTCTAAACCGTGGTCTGAGTCTTCTTCCAGTCTCTATCTGCTACTCAAACTTAGAGGGCTTACTTCCAGGTCTATCATCAAAGATTCGGGGTAATAGTAACCTCATCAACAGTAAACTTTTGTATTTATGTACAAGCCTGATAACAATTAATAAATATCAAGTGGTATGGGATGTAAGGGAGCGACCTATCATCATTTCGCTCCAAGCCAACCTCACCTGCCCGTGGTGTATCCTGCCGAATAGCAAACGAGGCTCTGGCAACCGACTGCTCGCGGTATAACCATGACAGCTGAAGACGTAGCTAACTACCACAGACCGTTGACGGGCAGCAGCGTCACCGGAGCGAGAAGCTACCCCCTACGATCGCCAACCTGCCTGCCCAGCGTGGCGATTATGGGTATATCCTCCAGATGTTTTCCCTAAGTGGGGAACAACTGGAGAGGCCTATGTCCAACAGTGGACTGCAAATAGGCTGATGATGAAATCTCAAGAAGCTAGTACTTATTTGAACAACTTTGTCACGGACCGAAACTTGGATGACACACTTCGGAGTAGGCTTATTCGCTAATGGCTCATGTGCATTATCTGACGCATAATAATAATGTATTAGTTGATAAAATATTCCATTCAATATTCACGAAGCACTACCATCAAAACCTAATACGTGACCTCAAATTTACGATCTAGCAAATCATAGGAAATACTCTTGAATCGTTTTGTTATTGACCATAAAGCACTAAACGGGTGCTAAATCACTTTTTTATTCACTCATGCGTTAGTCTGAACATAAAACTCATAGCAATGAACAAAGAAAATTTCTTGGAGGACTTGGCTATTTTTAACGATAAAACTTAACATAAACAGCAATGGCGGGTCGTTACATTCCCTCAAATATGGTTGAATGAAGCGATGGCTGGTACACACGTCATACTTGTGAACAGGTGCTGCCTTGGAGACTGGTCTACTCCTGATTGCCCTATATAAAGTATGTTAAGGTTAATTTTTTTTTTTAAATCTAATTTATAATTAATTTTGTAAGGCCCCAGACTGTATGACGTGGTCGTAGTTAAAAGTATAAATGTGATAATAATATTGTAAACACCATTTTGAAAAGAGCAACTACACGAGTTTCTTGCCGGTATCTTCTTGGTAGAATGCTGCTTTCCGAACTGGTGGTAGCTTCGACGATTTGTAAGTGTTTTTTTTTAAAACCTATACAAATAAAGATTATTTTGACTTTGACTTTGAATGTAAAAAATATTCCTGAATTTGAAAACCAGCGAAAACCTAAACTTATAACATCTTTACATCAAGGAACTTAAGCCTAACTAAAGCTATGAGGCTAGTCAAACTTGGCCTAGTTTTTTTTTTATAGTAACTCGACGGGGGAATGAAACGGGAAACGAAAGAGAAGCCTAAGTCGCTGTGACAACGGGCAAGTAACTAGTCAGTTACCTGTCAGTTGCCACCGCCATGCCGGCCTAAACCGAGCCCCCCACGAGCTCCGGAAACCCTACTCACCGGCAGAAACACGACCCAGAGGTCATTTGGCTGCGGTATTTCATATAATATACAATAAGTAATGTTACATACTATATTTTATCTCTCATTAAGGCTCCCTTTAAATTCACATCAAACCACTCCGTTGAACAGTTTCTAAATTCCAACCCCTTTTTATTTTTTAACATCCACTTTCATTAAACTTCAGTCAAAAGGCTCATTTTTCTCCAAAAGTATTAGGTAGACGGTTCATCTATTCATGAATTCATCTTTACAATTACAATCCTTTTCATACGCCTTTCGGGGTGTAATATCTGCTATAAGTAAAGCTAGCTTTTACAAAAGTAACAGTTTAGTTCAGAATGGCGTAATATTTATCAAACAAGAGATGGCAATAGTGGTAGAACCGTTGACTTCTATGCGGTATCAAAGTGTAATGTATTTAATGCTTTAAATTAATAGAAAAAGGATGTAGGAGAACCTATATCTTCTCGCTTCAAGCCACCCTTACCTGCCATCATGCTGAATAACAGACGAGGCTCTGGCAACCGACTGGTGGCGGTATAACCATCTTTATTGAAGGCGCAGCTAAATACTACAGGCCGATGACGTAGCAGCGTCACCGGAGCGATGAGCTACGCCCTGCGATCGCCAACCCGCCTGCCCAGAGTGGCGATTATGGGTATAACCGCCAGGTGTTTGCCCAAAGTGGCTAACACTTGGCTCTCCAATGTCCAACAGTGGACTGCAATAGGCTGATGATGATGATGATGAAGAATAGAAAATCTATTGTCATCGGCGTTCAAAAGCGTTAACAAAAGAAAAACATGTCTGCGTCATGTCAATAACACGACTTGGTAGGGGCACTGCCGTGTCCCCCGATGACTTTTACCTCAAGAAGGATACGAAACCATTACCAGTGATTCAGAAGGCAGAGTCAGTACCATAATTATGAGCTACTGGGTTAGATGGCCTACTCTGAAATTTGATACCTAAGTTTCGAAGTCATTTCATTCAATACTTCATAACTAAAGCTACATTTCGTTAGTCGTAATATTTTTGCTTGTATGGATTTCTCAGTTTATTCATTACACTAAAATATTGTATACGTAGATTGACGTACCAACAGTGTTATTTTTTGTGATTCTTCGTAATTTAATGTTAGAATACCAATTTTAATCTTTTTGTCTTTCTTATTTTTTTGAAGTAAGTTTATTTTTTTGACTTTTTCAAAAAGTTTCTTCAGCCCTACAGCTTTAAATGATCTTCCACTCTTATAAGCACTCATTCCTGTACATTGCGAGCCACTTGACCTACAATGCTCGTTTATCAGCCCACTAGTTCTGCGCATCTGTATCGAATGGCCAGCTTTATGATTTAACACTTATATGCACCGCAGACAGTTTGCAATTGAAAATACTTAGATTTCTACTCTGAAGAATTTATGTGTTTTCTAGTGGCATAGCTGCATAGTGGCTTCCCTTTGCCTGATGGAAAGCAAAAGAGAAACCCAAGTCGTGGCGGCAACAGATAAGCAACTAGATCAATCACGCTGGGCAGGCGGTTTGGCGATCGGAGGGCGTAACTGCGCGCTCCAATGAAGGAGCTGCCCAGTTTTGCCTGTGGTATTTAGCCTTTTTTTATGAAATAGGGGGCAGACGAGCAAGCGGTTTACCTGATGGTAAGTGATAACCGTCGTAAAAATGTAATAAGTCCGTCTTTTAGATTGTTTGAAAATAAAATACACGTATTTTTTCATTTGTAAATTAGACCAAAAATGACAAAAATATAGCCTGTTAAAATTACGCGTGGCGTCAAAGAGTGAGAGTTTTTTCGCACTGAGTGATGTCAAAGACCCCCACCGCAAAAGTTTGATGCCTTGTATCTTTGTTATTTTTTTTATATGAAAAAGAAAAAATATAGTGTCCAATATATTTTTATGATCTAAAATACGGACTAAATATATTGTAGGTAATTATTTTTACCCTGAAAACATCCCTATTCACATAATCTAAATACCTACCTACCGCTTAACTTGGAGCAAACGCTACCAGTTTTAGCGGGGCCACCGATGTTTACTTAGAGACGTAACCACCGCAACTTGTCAAGTACACAGTGACACAATTCAAGTTACGCCGTTCGGCTAAGATAGGATCAAAGTGACATTGTGACTCAAAGGTTGACGGGCGCTTATGTGGGTCTTGTGCCCGATAATTATCACCGTTTGGTACATATTTACTGTACCTGAAAATGACTGTACCTGAAGGCTGACATGTTGAAGATGTTGCGATAATGTCGCGGCTTTATTATTTGATTTATATCGGACAACATCGCATACACTAAAGTGATTAGTATAAGTTAGATATGTACCTAGGCTTTGGGATGTAAGGGATCTTTTCGCTCCAAGCCAACCTCACCTGCACGTGGTGCATCCTGCCGAATAACAAACGAGGCGCTGGCAACCGACTGGTGGCGGTATGAATAATGACTCATTTTGGTAGCGACCATTTCTTCTGAACTAAAGCGTAGTGCGATCCCCACAAAGGAGAAACATTCGTGTGATGTACATTTTGTGTTTATATTTATATGTAGGGTGAGTCCGGGAGATTTACTCAGATGCGAACCTATAATGACGGTCTACCATTGACATAAATTTGAGTTCATTTATAAACGGTGGTTCTTCTCTCTTACCTTGGTGGCTTCGAGCGAAATGATGATAGGTCGCTCCCTTACATCGCGCAAGCCCGCTCTACATCAGACGAGCCGTACACTTATTTGCTACTTTATTGATACAAAAAAGCTAGCTTACCAGTAATATGTACAGCAATTGCCGGCGGCATCACAAATATGCCGACCAGCAAATCCGCAACAGCCAAACTGGTCACGAAGCAATTAGTCACAGTTCTCAACCGTTTAGTAGTCACCACAGCGGATATTATCAAAGTGTTACCTATCACTGTCACAACGATCAAAAGGAACAACACTATTACTACACTAATTTCGATACTGTCATAATTCGATTGGACGTCACAATGTCCCGTCACATTATCTGTCACATTCCTGTTGTCACATTTCCTGACAGCGTCCACGCTTATGACGTGGTATTCGGTTCCTGTCAAATTTATGCTTTCTTCTGTGTTTCCAATGACGAATTCCGTTTGCAGTGTCGTGTTCCATTTTATTATGGTGTCTAACACTTCTATGTCCGGTATGGATATCATGGAACTACGTTCTTCTGTCTTTTGCGGTGTGCGGTGTCATTTTCTGTAAAAAAAAACAAGTGTTATCTATCTGTCAATAAGCCTTCAAACTTCCTCTGCTGGACATATAGGTATTTTAAGAGGTTGGGCATAGCGAATCTTCGCTCGAATTGAGCCGCCCGTCTGGAAAGGACCTCCACCCCATAGAATACCGCAGCCAAATGACCTTCGGGTCGTGTTTCTGCCGGTGAGTAAGGTTTCCCGAGCTCGTGGGGGGTTAGGGTAATGCTGGCACGGCGGTGGCAACTGACAGGTAACTGACCAGTTACTTGCCCGTTGTCACAGCGACTTGGGCTGGTCTTTCGTTTTCCATCAGGCGTAGGGAAGCCATTATGTGGAGATACTATAAAAAAAGTGGTGACATAATTAGAAGGGTTGATCTTCCCCGTACGGACAGCTCAATTGGAGCGAAGATTCGTTATGCCCTACTTCTCTTTAATATCTACTGACTATTTATTATAATGGCAAACTAATCTTTATTACCTCTGCTACTTTCTTTACACGACTAACCCTAAAAAGCTTAGTATAGTCTACTCAAAGAACGGCTGCTGTGGCCTAAATTCGGTACTATTTGCTAACAAACCCAGCAAGAATAACTGCCAAGAAACTCATTAATGACTCTCGTACAGTTTACATGTTTTTCCAGCTCTAAAGTTTTTCTTTCCTTTTACACTATTAAGACCGACTTTAGCAACTTTTAAATTGCATTATCTAGGAATAGTAAGTGCTAATGTGGTATTTAATGAATAATTAGGTCATTAGTAGGTACTTTGAAAAACTGCATATTTCCAGTTTGCGGAAAGTAGTTTTATAAATGAAATGCGATGTGTTATGGAGATAACCGTTCTTTAATGATCACAGAGTTCTGTAAATAATACAAATCAATGTGTTTTTAGGGTTCCGTACCAATTTAGAAATAAGAAACGTTTATTTTTTTGGACATCACAACATATACAATAAAAGCACATTCACACTTAAACACAAACAAAGATAAAATATACAACTAAAAAGACACAATTAGACCGGACACGGCCGTTGCGACGTCCGAAACAAAAGGGCCTCACTCAGCATTAGGCCGTGGCCCCCGTAGAGTCATAGCGCTGGTTTAATTTAGTGGTTTTTTTACCGTAGCAAATTGATTCACCTTCAGTGTACAGTCATCACAATCAGCCTATCGCAGTCCACTGCTGGACAAAGGCCTCTCCAGTTGTTCGCCACTCGGGTAAACATCTGGAGGCTTCACACATAATCGCCACGCTGGGCAGGCGAGTTGGCGATCGCAGGGCGTGGCTTCCCGCTCCGTTGACGCTGCTGCCTGTCATCGGCCTGTGGTATGTAGCTACGCCTTCAATTATGATGGCTAAGACACCGTAAAATTGTAAGTACCGTTACATTACGATCTCACTCGCGAGATTGTAAACTGTCGAAAGATTTTAAACTGTAAAATAATGCTTACATTTTGACTATTATTCGGTCACAGACTGTAATCGATCGATGTGAAATTCATAAATTAAAATCTGTCACTAGTTAAATTATCAACAGTTCCACTTTGATCGACCAAAGTCTACCTAAAAATAATACGAGTAGTTAATGATGTTAAAATGTAATAATTATGTTACAGTTCACAATATTTCGACAGATTACAATCTCGCAAGATGGATTATAATCTAACGGTATTTACAATTTCACGGTGACAGCTATACCGCCATCAGACGGTTGCTCAGCGCAGCGATAAAGGGTCTATATCCTCCAGATCATCATCATCATCCTAGCCTTTTTCCCGATGATATCAGGGTCGGCTTCCCAAACTGAGAGATTTGGCGAGGGCTAACCTTTTACACAGAGCGACTGCCATCAGACCTCCGCAACACTTAGGTTTTCCTCCGTAACATTTTAGGTAAGCTATACCCATTCCCAGTTAGGAGTCAGAGTTATCATCATCTCTGATATGACGTGACGACTGCTATCTGAGTTGGTAAAGATAACACCCGGGACCAACAGCTTAACGTGCCTTCCGAAGCACGGAGGAAATCGGTGTCAAATTTTGGTCACCCATCATCGGATTGACCGCGCCAATGATTGCACAACGTTGCGATCATTGTTAAGCGTACAAGACCGCGGCGCCACCGAGCTCCTCCAGATATTTGCCTCAAGTGGCAACCAACTGGGGAGGCCTATTTCCAGCAGTGGACTTCAATAGGCTGGTGATGATGATAATAATAACATTAAGATTTACCTTCAACTTAAATACGGCTCATATTTTCGCAGCGATCAGTACCACAAAGCTTTGTCAGTGGATTCCAATCTATCAGGTGATTTATTGCCGGCAATAAGTTACCGGGTTTTTACCGCTGCGATTGTAGAAAGACTTTACGATAAATGTGTCGATTTCATAAGCCTTTTTTGTTTTACAGCTTACTATCTGTCAGTGGTTTGTGAAAAAAATTGCCAGTTAAATGATCGCACATTTGTATGATGAATTGACTAGATCATGAATTGAACCTTAACCCTTCAGATCTTTCGCGTCCGAATTTCGGTCAGCGGTAATTTTTTTCCAAAAATAATTACCTAAGACGTAATTGCATTTAAAATAGTGATAGCCCTATAAAACTTAAAATGCTGCATTATAAAAAGTTTATTGGGATATATTGATGGGAAGTAAGGGAGCGGCCGATCATCTCTTCGCTCCAAGCCAACCTCACCTGCCCGTGGTGCATCCTGCCGAACAACAAACGAGGCGCTGACAACCGACTGGTGGCGATATAACCATCACAATTGAAGGCTTAGCTAAATACCACAGACGCATGACGGGCAGCATCGTCACCGGAGCAAGACGCTACGCCCTGCGATCGCCCACCAGCCTGCCCATCGTGGCGATTATGGGTAGGTATATCCTCCAGATGATTGCCCTAAGTGGCGAACAACTGGAGAGGCCTATGTCCAGTGGGCTGCGATAAGCTGATGACGATGATGATGATATAATGAATGCTATATTTCATTAAAAACTTTTTTATGTAGGTACGAACCAGCCCTGAACACTTAGTGTAAAACAGGTTAGGATAGATCAATTTCCTGTTTGGATAAAATATAAATTCTCTATGTGCCGATCACCTAGCGTTGAAGCTTTGAAAAGCAATATACGGTAAATTTTAAAATTCAGTTTGACAATGTATGGACGGACGCCTATGGAACACTAATAAAATAAAATTCTTTCACGTGAAAGTTATAATATTTATGGACATAAATTTGCTACATTGTCCGTGTGGTTTCCCAATTGAGAATAGGACCACCACATTCATCCCGTGGGTGCCGTAGAAGACGAGTAAGGATCGGACGAATCAAGAATCTGCAACAGCGTTTTCATCATCAGCCTATTGCAGACCACTGCTGGACATAGGCCTCTCCAGTTGCTCTAAGTCAAATCCTCTTAAATTACTTATAGTAGCTCGACATAATGGCTTCCCTACGCCTGATGGAAAGCGAAAGAGAAGCCCAAGTCGCTGTGACAACGGGCAAGTAACTAGTCAGTTACCTGTTGGTTGCCACTGCCTTCCGGCCCAACCCTTACCCCCCACGAGCTTCGGAAACCCTACTCACCGGCAGAAACACGACCCGGAGGTCATTTGACTGCGGTATTCTATAGGGTGGAAGTTCTTTCCAGGACGGCCGGCTGTTTCGAGCGAAAATTCGCTATGCCCTACCTCTCTAATTCAAATCTTGTATATCTTCTATCTACCTATACTTATAATAAATCTGTAGAGAGGTCAATTCTGTACATGAAATATAATTTCAAAATAACTATGCTATCAGGGGGTGATTAGTGATCGATACTGATGCCAAAAATGCAATCAGTAACATTTTTGCCTGTCTGTATGTTTGTTATAGAAACAAGAACTACTCAACGCATTTTAATGAAACTTGGTACAATTATTCTTTATAGCTGTGCTCGCGACTTCGTCCGCGTGGAATAGTTATTTTTCCCCCCGTTTTTTTTTACATTTTCCATTATTTCTTCTCTCCTAATAGTTGCAGCGTGATGTTATATAGCCTAAAGCCTTCCTCGATAAATGATCTATTCAACACAAAAAGAATTTTTCAATTCGGGACAGTTTCTGAGATTAGCGCGTTCAAACAAACAAACAAACTCTTCAGCTTTATAATATTAGTTAAGATACTCCTGGGCAGGTTATAGTATACTTTTCATAGGAGCAGAGTAGTGAAGGGAAATGTTGGGAAAACGGGAGAAATCATCCTCACGTAAACACTACTGCATGGAATTGATAACGGTTTTCACCAATGTATTGCTAGAGGTCTTTTTTTGAAACCCGATATACACGCGTGGGACGCCACTGGCACAGCTAGTTTGTACATAAAGTTTTTGGCGAGTACACACGACACGAATCATCGCCGGCTAATTTAACCCAAGCATTATAGAAATGGAATGTCAAAAACATCAATAGAGCTTTCATGGGCTTATCCCGTGGGCTTATCAAAGAAAATCTTTCGATTACAAATAAAACGGTTTTCTTTACGACGATACCTACTTATTTCATAATTTCGGCCAAAACGTGTTACTAAAGTATTTCAGTCTTCCAGATTTAGAATAGGACCATCACAACTCACCATATCGAGTTCATATTTGTGATTTTGAAATTTATTGTGATAGCTCGGGGATTTTTCATACAACCGAAGTAATTCTTTCACCAATGTTTCTATAATTGGGTCATCATCATCCTAGCCTCTTTCCCGATTGTCTCAGGGTCGGCTTCCCAAACTGAGAGATTTGGCGAGGGCTAAGCTTTTACACAGAGCGACTGCCATCAGACCTCCTTTCTATAATTGGGTGATGCATTAATATAATCCAAAACAAAAATAGTCACCATGCTTATTGGTCTGGGTGTTAGCTATGTATAAATGTATTTATTTCCAAAAAAAGTGTCTAAGTAACTTTATCAGTTGTATAGGTACCTTATAGTACAAGCTTCGGCTTTGTTTGACGGCATGTCTTGGGTTAATAAATTTACTTTACAGTAGGTACTTCAGCTTTTTCCCCTTAGGGGGTGAGCCTGTTGGGTCTGCCGTTCAGGGCAGGCAGCGCAGGCGGTGTCATGGTCGTATGGGTTATCTCAGGCCCCTTGACACCGCCCCCATAGGCGCACGACGAAGGGTCCGGTGGTTTTAGTGGGTATTTCCCGCCTTACTTCCATCTTAAACGTATTTCCACCGGATAAAACTAAATCTTCAGTTGACTAGTTAGAGATTAGACTACTATTTGAATGTAATACCCAACAATGGCAGTCTTAGCAAGTTAACAGCCTAGACAGCTAACTTTACGACTCATCCCGACTAAGTCCGTTTACAGCCCTAATTAAAATATACACTTCAAATGGACCGTCCTCTTGTCTTAGTCTTTTATTAAACAGCCCGGCTTAAGTCATGAATACTAATCTGTACGCCGCATAAATAAAAGGCTTGACACACAGTGAACGTGGCGGGCGTCGGCAAAAGAAAACCGCTGCACAGCTTAATTATGACACAACTGTTCATTTCTTAACGAGTAAAATGATTTTACGCATCTTTTTTTATGATAACTCAACATAATGGCCTCCCTACGCCTGATGGAAAGCGAAAGAGTAGAGCAAACCCAACCCCCCACGAGCTCCGGAAACCCAACTCACCGGCATGTAGTGAGCTGCGAGAGTCTGATGGTGATGATTATGAGGGACTCACGCTGGTCTAAAAAAAAAGAGTGGCATCCTGCCTCAAGATGGTAGGGAGGTAGAGAATCCCCATTAAAACCCTGGCCCCTGGTGCCGTCTAGCGCCATTAGGGTGGTGTAAAGCCCGGAAGACTACCGCAATAACACTAGCGCTGCCTAAACACTACTGATAGGCTCCTCCCCCCCCCCTCTCGGGCCCCCTATGCTTCGAATCCAAGAGCAACCAACAAGGCTGCCATACATCCGTGTAAATGAAGATTTCAAGCTTTGGTGAATCGCGGTATAGCTCTTCTTTGTACTGCACCACTCCGCCTGAGTATAACCGCAACCGCAGCGGGCGCGTTTATAAGCGGCTCAGTTCGCGCTTATCCTAAGAATTTTCCTAATCCGCCGTCGCGAAGTTTAAATTCATTATTCAATTTTAACACCCTTTAGTTTGTAAACGAGCTTTATTGGTGGGATTATTTACGCTTTCCGGCTATTCTTGTCTCTGGATGAATTATTTTGGGTAATTAAGAGTGTTTTGTTTGTGTTCAGAGATAACTGTAAGACAGTGCTTCTTTGGACGAAGTAAGATGTTTCTCTCATAATGGCTGGGAGACTAAGCGGGGATTTCGCGCGTTAGTTGAACGCGTTAAAATCATATGGAGAGAAAACTTTCATCCTGTATAATACCTTTGCCATACAATCGACATGACAATAGGGAATATGCATGACTTTTTTTATGGATTTCTTGAGATCTTTTATCTTCCAGATACATAAATATCGAAGAATTTTTAAATTATCTGTTCTATTAAGCGAGTTAAGTTATTTCTTAGACAGAGAGATCCGACGTGGCGGATGACGACATGTACCGTGAGCGCCATACAAACTCCATAGAAAAATCTGTTTCGCGTGAGAGAGACAGATATATTTACTATCAAAGACTGTATCTCGCCCAATTTTCAGCCAATTTTGATTTTGTTTTCACTGTTCATAGTATATTTTTGTCTATTTTACTATAAACTAGTAAATATTAACTAACTATTTTTCATGCATATTCCCTATTATGTCTATGGAAAGACCATGTTGGGACTTATTTGCGCAATAATTTGTTAAGCAAAAAATGAAGCATGTTGTGAATAACTACTTACTATGCCCTATGTTATTTAATATCACATTTAGTATATAACTAAAAAGGCTGTTGTTATTCCATTCATAAATAAATATAATAAAAATAAATATTTCATGCATAATTATTTTATAGAAAAATGAAATTTTAATACGAGTAGTGCGTTAAGGAGAGACCGCAAGATTAGTAACAGAAAGAAAGAGATCCTCAGAAAATCTAGCTTGCTTTTACGAGTTCGGTACTGAAGATAGCTTACACAAAGCGCAAGCAGATCTCATTACTTTTTTACTAAAATATTCCCTATTACAAGAGCTCTATTCACTAAAAACTAAACATAATCATAATAAACATAACTTATCCCATAAATTATATTAGTTACGAATCAAACTGTCTAACTAACTAAACAACGCGATATCTTGTAGATATTATAATGCAATACTTGACGGGATTCTGATACTACGAATCATTATAATAATGTATGTAGATATATCAAAATGCCTCAGCTTGAAATTCTATCCAATTTTATAAAAGGAGAGACAGGGGTAAATCGGGTAGATAGCAACAATAACAATTAAGCAACCATTGCATTGTCCTCGTGGTATGTGTATTTAGAATAGGATCACCCCATCTCATCTCGTGGGTGTCCTAGAAGATCACCATCATCATCAGCCTAACTCATTAACTTACGACCTAAACATAAGGTTTCATTTTCTTTATTTTAGCTGCAAGATGCATAAATAGAGCGCATTCCTTTTGTACGTAGTACTTAATACTTCCATGGTCATAAGTCGAGGAAAGAAATATGGTTATATTTTTATTTTCCGACTTGTCACAGAAATATTATTCTGCCAAGGAATATTTTAAAATTACTAAGTAATCTTAAAACGAACTTTCGCAAAATCTTAACTTCGTATGTAATTCACTAAAATTCTCGTACAATTTACTATGCGGCAAAGGCAGTTTGCTGCTTAAACTTCGGTCACCGCATTCCGTGTTTGACTCAAAGTTTATACATTTTAGCTAGGTACTTAGGTTCAGTAACCTCTGTCAAGGTTTTCATCATTAAATAGGGATGATATCTTGTATAATTGTAGTTTGATGAGTTTTCATTGGCGTGATCCAGTAATGATCATCAGCCTATCACATTCCACTGCTGGACATTGGCATCTTAAGTTGTCCGCCACTTCGAGGAAATATCTGGATGCTTTAACCATAATCGCCAAGGGGTACAGGCGGGTTGTCGATCGCAGGGCGTATATCAGGGTCGGCTTCCCAAACTGAGAGATTTGGCGAGGGCTAAGCTTTTACACAGAGCGACTGCCATCTGACCTCCGCAACACTTAGGGTAAGCTATACCCATTCCCAGTTAGGAGTCAGAGTTATCATCATCATCTCTGATATGATGTGACGACTGCTATCTGAGTTGGTAAAGATAGCACCCGGGACCGAAGCACGGAGGAAATCGGTGTCAAATTTTGGTCACCCATCATCGGATTGACCGCGCCAATCATTGCACAACGTTGCGATCATTGTTAAGCGTACAAGACCGCGGCGCCACCGAGCTCCTCTAGATATTTGCCTCAAGTGGCAACCAACTGGAGAGGCCTATTTCCAGCAGTGGACTTCAATAGGCTGGTGATGATGATAATAATAACATTAAGTTTTACCTTCAACTTAAATACGGCTCATATTTTCGCAGCGATCAGTACCACAAAGCTTTGTCAGTGGATTCCAATCTATCAGGTGATTTATAGCCGGCAATAAGTTACCGTTTTAACCGCTGCGATTGTAGAAAGACTTTACGATAATGTGTCGATTCCATAAGCCTTTTTTGTTTTACAGCTTACTACTTATCTGTCAGTGGTTTGTAAAAAAAATTGCCAGTTAAATGATCGCACATTTGTATACTAATGAATTGACTCGGTCGGGAATTGAACCTGCACTCTTCAGATCTTTCGCGTCCGAATTTCGGTCAGCGTTAATTTTTATCCAAAAATAATTACCTAAGACGTAATTCATTTAAAATAGTGAAAGCCCTGTAAAACTTAAAATGCTGTATTATAAAAAGTTTATTGGGATATATTGATGGGAAGTAAGGGAGCGTCCGATCATCTTTTCGCTCCAAGCCAACCTCACCTGCCCGTGGTGCATCCTGTCGAACAACAAACGAGGCGCTGGCAACCGACTGGTGGCGATATAACCATCACAATTGAAGGCTTAGCTAAATACCATAGGCCGATGACGGGCAGCATCGTCACCGGAGCGAGAAACTGCCCTGCGATCGCCAACCAGCCTGCCCATCGTGGCGATTATGGGTATATCCTCCAGATGGTTGCCCTAAGTGGCGAACAACTGGAGAGGCCTATGTCCAGTGGGCTGCGATAAGCTGATGACGATGATGATGATATAATGAATGCTATATTTCATTAAAAACTCTTTTATGTAGGTACGAACCAGCCCTGAACACTTAGTGTAAAACAGGTTAGGATAGATCAATTTCCTGTTTGGATAAAATATAAATTCTCTATGTGCCGATCGCCTAGCGTTGAAGCTTTGAAAAGCAATATACTTACGGTAAATTTTAAAATTCAGTTTGACAATGTATGGACGCCTATGGAACACTAATAAAATAAAAATTCTTTCACGTGAAAGTTATAATATTTATGGACATAAATTTGCTACATTGTCCGTGTGGTTTCCCAATTTAGAATAGGACCACCACATCTCATCTCATGGGTGCCGTAGAAGACGAGTAAGGATCGGATGAATTAAGAATCTGCAACAGCGTTTTCATCATCAGCCTATTGCAGTCCACTGCTGGACATAGGCCTCTCTAGTTGTTCGCCACTTAGAGCAAACCTAGATATACCCATAATCGCCACGCTGGGCAGGCGGGTTGGCGATCGCAGGGCGTAGCTTCTTGCTCCGGTGCTGCCCGTCACCGGTCTTTAGTATTTAGCTACGCCTTCAATTGTGATGGTTATACCGCCACCAGTCGGTTGCCAGCGCCTCGTTTGTTATTCGGCAGGATGCACCACGGGCAGGTGAGGTTGGCTTGGAGCGAAAAGATGATAGGCCGCTCCCTTACATCCCCCATTTTATGGAAGTCCTTTAAACCCGATATACAAGTGTGCGACGCCACTGGCACAGCTAGTTCGTACATAAAGTTTTTGGCGTGTACTCGCGACACGAATCATCGCCGGCTAATTTAACCCAAGCATTATAGAAATGGAATGTCAAAAACATCAATAGAGCTTTCATGGGCTTATCAAAGAAAATCTTTCGATTACAAATAAAACGGTTTTCTTTACGACGATACCTACTTATTTCATAATTTCGGCCAAAACGTGTTACAAAAGTATTTCAGTCTGTTGTTTCCGGATTTAGAATAGGACCATCCCAACCTGCGATCGTCAACCCGCCTGCCCAGCGTGGCGATTAAGGGTATATCCTCCAGATTTTTGCCCTGTGGCAAACGACTGTGTCCATTAGTGGACTGTAATATAATATAATAATAAATAAATATCAGACAACATCACATACATTGCTCTAATCCCAAAGTAAGTAGCTTAAGCACTTGTGTTATGGGTATCAGAACAACGAAGATACCACAAATAAATACTTAAATACAAATTATAAACACCCAGACACGGAACAAACACAAGTGTTCATCACACGAATGTTTGTCCCGGGTGGGAATCGAACCCACGACCCTTGGTTCAGAAGGCAGGGGGCACTACCAATTGAGCCACCGAGCCAGTCGATGGTATAATAGGCTGATGATTACACCCAGTGCAACAATGATTACACCTATGTTGCCCCGAGTGGTGAGTGCGGGGGCGCGATCCACTCATAGGGGCGTAACGGTGTGGTGGGTGCAGTCACACCGTTGCACGAGGTCCGCCCGGGGGGCACTCTATTGCTCCCCGGATCCGGGGGTAGGGGTATTTGCCCTCCCCGGAACAGGAGTGCCGGCCGCTTATCATCTGCGGCTGGCCAGGGCAGGCAGGGATGTGGCCGTATGCTTCGGCGCTACCCGTGTCCCTGCAACTTGCTGCCCACTGGCGACACGGGGGTTTAGTGGGTATGCCCTCCCATTTTGGGAGGTGTGAGTCCCACACACCATGCCGCCTCCCCTCGGAGGCGGCATGAAGGTGCTTAATGCATTCCCCTCTAGAAAAAAAAAGAGTGTAAGCTATGTATAAATCTACAAAAAAAAAGTGTCTAAGTAACTTTATCAGTTGTATTATAGTGAACGTGGCGGGCGTCGGCAAAAGAAATCCGTCGCACTTAATTATGGCACAACTGTTCATTTCTTAACGGGTAAAATGATTTTACGCATCTTTTTTTATGATAACTCAACATAATGGCCTCCCTACGCCTGATGGAAAGCGAAAGAGAAGAGCAAACCCACACCCCCACGAGCTCCGGAAACCCAACTCACCGGCATGTAGTGAGCTGCGAGAGTCTGATGGTGATGACTATGAGGGACTCACGCTGGTCTAAAAAAAAAGAGTGGCATCCTGCCTCAAGATGGTAGGGAGGTAGAGAATCCCCATTAAAACCCTGGCCCCTGGTGCCGTCTAGCGCTATTAGGGTGGTGTAAAGCCCGGAAGACTACCGCAACAACACTAGCGCTGCCTAAACAGGAAGTAGGCCTGATAGGCTCCTCCCCCCCCCCCCTCCTCTTGGGCCCCCTATGCTTCGAATCCAAGAGCAACCAACAAGGCTGCCATACATCCGTGTAAATGAAGATTTCAAGCTTTGGTGAATCGCGGTATAGCTCTTCTTTGTACTGCACCACTCCGCCTGAGTATAACCGCAACCGCAGCGGGCGCGTTTATAAACCGCTCAGTTCGCGCTTATCCTAAGAATTTTCCTAATCCGCCGTCGCGAAGTTTAAATTCATTATTCAATTTTAACACCCTTTAGTTTGTAAACGAGCTTTATTGGTGGGATTATTTACGCTTTCCGGCTATTCTTGTCTCTGGATGAATTATTTTGGGTAATTAAGAGTGTTTTGTTTGTGTTCAGAGATAACTGTAAGAGAGTTGCTTCTTTGGACGAAGTAAGATGTTTCTCTCATAATGGCTGGGAGACTAAGCGGGGATTTCGCGCGTTAGTTGAACGCGTTAAAATCATATGGAGAGAAATCTTTCACCCTGTATAATACCTTTGCCATACAATCGACATGATAATATGTACACCTATGGAAAGACCATGTTGGGACTTATGTGCTCAATAATTTGTTAAGCAAAAAATGAAGCATGTTGTGAATAACAACTATGCCCTATGTTATTTAATATCACATTTAGTATGTAACTAAATAGGCTGTTGTTATTCCATTCATAAATAAATATAATAAAAATAAATATTTCATATGCATAATTATTTTATAGCACAATGAAATTTTAATACGAGTAGTGCGTTAAGGAGAGACCGCAAGATTAGTAACAGAGAGAAAGAAATCCTCAGAAAATTTAGCTTGCTTTTACGAGTTCGGTACTGAAGATAGCTTACACAAAGCGCAAGCAGATCTCATTACTTTTTTACTAAAATATTCCCTATTACATGAGCTCTATTCACTACAAAATAAACATAATCATAATAAACACAACTTATCCCATAAATTATATTAGTTACGAATCAAACTGTCTAACTGAACAACGCGATATCTTGTAGATATTATATCGCAATACTTGACGGGATTCTGATACTCGAATCATTATAATAATGTATATAGATATATCAAAATGCCTCAGCTTGAAATTCTATCCAATTTTATAAAAGGAGAGACAGTGGTAAATCGTGTAGATAGTAACAATAGCAATTATTAAGCAACCATTGCATTGTCCTCGTGGTTTGTGTATTTAGAATAGGATCACCTCATCTCATTTCGTGGGTGTCCTAGAAGATCACCATCATCATCAGCCTAACTCATTAACTTACGACCTAAAAATAAGGTTTTTTAGCTGCAAGATGCATAGATAGAGCGCATTCCTTTTGTACGTAGTACTTAATACTTCCATGGTCATAAGTCAAGGGAAGAAATAGGGTTATATTTTTATTTTCCGACTTGTCACAGAAATATTATTCTACCAAGGATTTAAAATTACTAAGTAATCCTAAAACGAACTTTCGCAAAATCTTGACTTCGTATAAAATTCACTAAAATTCTCGTACAATTTACTATGCGGCAAAGACAGTTTGCTGCTTAAACTTCGGTCACCGCATTCCGTGTTTGACTCAAAGTTTATACATTTAAACTAGGTACTTATTTATTTATTTATTTATTTATTTAACACTTGGTATTTCACAGTACATAGCACCAAAACATACACAAGTTAGACAGTGAACACATGTGACAGACAAACAAATAAAAAACATATAAAGTATACACACAAGTCACAAATTATTATTTAATTTAACCTGCTTCTCAACTGAGAACCCAGCCAGTTCATGTGATTACATAACATTAGCCGGGACTTAGGTTCAGTAACCTCTTTCAAGGTTTTCATAATTAAATAGGGAGGATGTCTTGTTTAATTGTTGTCCGATGAGTTTCCATTGGCGTGATCCAGTAATGATCATCAGCCAATCGCAGTCCACTGCCGCAAGCTGGGCAGGCGGGTTGGCGATCGCAGGGCGTAGCTTCTTGCTCCGATGACGCTGCTGCCCGTCATCGGCCTGTGGTATTTAGATACGTCTTCTATCGTGATGGTTTTAACGCCACCAATCGGTCACCTCGTTTGACTGACTTGGAGCGAAAAGGTGATAGATCGCTCCCTTACATCCCTCAAATATTCTCCAGATGTTCGCCCAATGGGGTGAATAACTGGAGATGCCTGTGTCCAGCAGTGAACTGCTATAGGCTGATGATAATGCTGATTTCCGCTCAACGCATCCCCTAAGTACTTATAAATGCTTCACTTTCGGTGATAATGACAACCGTCAAAGTCACAACAGCCCACCGGTTCAGAATACGAAATAGATACAATTAGAATTCTTTCGTACACCCAATAGCAAGTTTATTCGCAAACGGAATTCCTTTAACGTCCGATTGTTTTTCCTCGTATCGACCTTAACGGTCGAATTTGGGGAATCTTTTGTGGACGGAAAAAAGGAGATCCGTTTTACGGGATTCTCACGGTCAAAAAATTCGCTAAAGTAGGAAACTTGAAAGAACTTTTTCAACTATCGGCAGGATGTATTGAGAAATAACTTTACTTATCCTTTTTTTTCATAATAGCTCGACATAATGGCTTCGCTACGCCTGATGGAAAGCGACAGAGAAGCCCAAGTCGCTGTGACAACGGGCAAGTAACTGGTCAGTTACCAGGCCTAACCCTAACCCCCACGGGCTCCAGAAACCCTACTCATCGGCAGAAACACGACCCGGAAGTCATTTGGCTACGACATTCGGTAGGGCTTATTGAATCTTGGCTCGAATTGAGCTGCCTGTCCGGGGAAGGACCTCGTCCACTGTAGAACTTACATCCCAGGATGTCAAGGAGCGGTCTCCTCAGCTCTCCTAGAATAATGGCCGCTATAACCGAAATTCAATAGAGTATTTAAGAATAAGAATAAGAATTTATTTATTGTCTTTACAGTTCTGTCATATACAGTAGGTACATAGGCATATATTACGCAATCATACAGGCAGACAATAGGACAAAGCTCAGCTGATGCTGTCGCGGGAGTGCGTCCCCGGCAGCGCTGGTTTTCAGCTTTCCCCTGCCCTCTGAGGTGGTAGTGGAGGGCTGAGTGTGTATGGCTGAGTCGTGACACTAACCTATATTTATTATATTTGTATTTTATTACTCATGTATTTACTACTCATGTATTTAATATTTATGTTTTACTATCAACAATCTCTGTCAGTCTATAGCTCACCTCACCCTGTCTGTTTAATTTATCCTCTACCCTAAGGTTGCCGGGAAGAGATCGCTTGGAGCGATAAGGCCGCCTAATTGTACAACTAATGTCCATTTTACTAGTTTTAAGTTGATTGTATGGTGTGCAATAAAGTATATCTATTCTATTCTATTCTAACCTAGTTAAGGTGGTGGCTAGGTGACATAATTTATATATTTTATTTTAATGTAATAACATAAATTTTAATAATATAATATTGTATTGTAATCCTAAACTTTCGTATGCCGAAATGGCAGATCGCAGTGGTACCTCAACGTTGTTAATATAATTAGATCTATGACATACCTGTGAATCACGAATAAATGATTTGATTTGATTTGATTTGATTAAGCCAAGCCGTAAATATTATACCTCTCAACACGAACGTATGGTAAAATTGGGCATACAAAAGTAACTATTCCTATTTTATTTTAACTTAGTCTCTACTTACGTAAGCTGAAACTGTACGGAGGCTGTTACATAACTGTGGCTTGTCTATTTAAGTAGTAGCGTGAGCAGTTTAATTCAAGTGTTACGTAAGGGTGCTTCGGGGTAAGTGTTCAGCTATTTGTACAAGACTCTTGCCTTTTGTCTGAATGATATTAATATGGAAAATCGTCTGAAAATGTAGATAATATTGTAAACTAGCTGCTGCCTGCGGCTCTGCCCGCGTGAATAATCGTATAAAACATAGCCTATGTGTTAATCTGATGTACAAACTATATTCCTGTAAAGTTTCATTAAAATCCGTTCAGTAGTTTTTGCGTAAAAGTGGAACAAACATCCATCCATCTATCCAAACAAACTTTCGCGTTTATAATATTAGTAGGATTGGATATTTGAAAATCCAACTAGTATTATACTTATAAAAAACTCATGATAGGCCACGTCGCCTAACACAGCGCCATCTAGTCCCAAACTAAGCCGTTGTACTATGCGTAGGTACTACACTACTGAACTGACGAAATCATTTTTTCATCATCAGCTTGCAACCGTCATCACGACATAAACGACGCTTGGCAGGCGGGTTGGTGACCGCAGTATGTTTTATTTCTACGCAGGTAAACGCTGCTGTCCGTTTCCTGATATTCCCATGAGGGATGTAAGGGAACGGCCTATCATCATTGCGCTCCAAGCCAACCTCACCTCACCTCGCCGCGTGGTGCATCCTGCCGAGTAACAAACGAGGCGCTGGCAACCGACTGGTGACGGTATAACCATCACAATTGTAGGCGTAGCTAAATACCATAGACCGATGACGGGCAGCAGCGTCACCGGAGCGAGAAGCTATGCCCTGCGATCGCCAACCCGCCTGCCCAGCGTGGCGATTATGAGTATATCCTCCAGACGCTTGTCCTGGGTGACGAACTTCTGGAGAGGCCTGTGTCCGGCAGTGGACTGTAGTGGGCTGATGATGATGATGACGTCTTCCACTACACCCAAAGAATGAGGTGAGGTGTAGTTCATCATCATCAGCCTATTACAGTCCACTGCTGGACATAGGCCTCTCCAGTTGTTCGCCACTTAGGACAAACATCTGAGGATATACCCATAATCGCCACGCTGGGCAGGCGGGTTGGCGACCGCAGGGCATAGCTTCTAGCTGCGGTGACGCTGCTGCCCGTCATCGGTCTATGGTATTTAGATACGCCTTCAATCGTGATGGTTATACCGCCACGCGTCTGTTGCCAGAGCCTCGTTTGTTATTCGGCCGGATGCACCACGAGCAGGTGAGGTTGGTGTCTAAATTGGTTCTAGTTGGTAAATAAAATGGACTGTAGTTTCGATAGGCGCTGGTTTATTATAATCTTCGAAGTACAGCTGACGAACGTGGTGATACGATATTGAGGGCGGTTGGAGGTTCCCGATCGAGATGGTGCGCGGTAGCCGTCTGGATGTGGTGGGTGTGTAGGGACGACTGAACGATGACTGCGCGCGCGTCTCCTCCCGTGCGTCGACCGGTCCGCCGTGACAGTTGGCTTGGAGCGAAATGATGATAGGCCGCTCCCTTGAGTACATACCCTACCTACTGCCATTATAGCCTACTAATCAACCATATCCTTCATAGCACTACTTCGCACCTAACGAGTTGTTCACAAGCTACTCATCCCGGAAATGGGAACTCTTATCCAGGAAGTGTGTCACGCAAGATGACATAATTTCGCAGAAAATCAGCACATGAGCCTGTTACGTTGAAAACACCGTTTTAATGTGTTGAGCGAAACTCTGCGGTGCACTATGTTGTGTGCAGGACAAGTTAACTGTTAGACTACTTATTCAAGATTTTCATTCATCGACAACTTACAGGTTGGCTGGCTCGGTGGCTCAATTAGTAGTGAGCCCTGCCTTTCTGCAAACATTCGTGTGATGAACACTTGTGTTTGTTCCCTGTCTGGGTGTTTATAATTTGTATTTAAGTATTTATTTGTGGTACCTTCGTTGTTATGATACCCATAACACAAGTGCTTAAGCTACTTACTTTGGGATTAGAGAAATGTATGTGATGTTTTCTGATATTTATTTATTACTAGCTGTGCCAGCGGCGTCGCACGCGTGGATATTGGGTTTCAAAACTAACGGACTTCCATAAAATGATGCCCAAATCTTAAGTTAGACCTCTAGCAATACATTGGTGAAAACCACATTCAATTCCATGCAGTACTTTTTGCGTGATGCTCAATCAAACATTTAGATAAAAAATTCTCCCGTTTTCCCAACACTTCCCTTCACTGCTCTGCTCCTATTGATTGTAGCGTGATGAAACGTATCATATAACCTGCACAGGAGTATGATGAATAATTGTACCAAGTTTCGTTAAAACCCGTTGAGTAGGTAATTTTTGTTTCTATAACGAACATACAGACAGACAGAAAGACAGACGGACAGACGGACAGACAGACAGTCAGATAAAAATTTTACTGATTGCATTTTTGGCATCAGTATCGATCACTAATCACCCCCTGATACTTTTTTTGTAAATATATTTTTAAAACTGAAACGCCTGTGCAAAACTATCTACCTATACCTACTTCACTTAAAAATAAATACTTATAACTACTCTAATTAATAAAAGTACCTACGCTTAATAATTTTTAATTTGAACGAATATTTTACAATATAACAACAAAAGAAATTCAAATAAACTATTTAAACACTAAAAGTCGCGCTGATAAGCACGGTTTCTCAATATCAATTATTGTCTGTCAATAAGGTCGATCGCTCTGAACGCATCAACAGCCAAATATTGAATGATGAAGCTAGCTCTCGGACCTCCCGCCTTTTTATACCCTACCGCCGCCGCGACCCGTGTCGAGCGCGGCAACCGTTACACAAAAATAATCCTTATAGCATGATTCAGTATTCACGTGTGACGGCGCGATGGCTTATTTCATGTCTATGTTTGGTGTTTCTGTACCGATTTCTATGATTCTTTTTTTATTGAATAGGTAATAATGATAACTTTTTTAAATTAGGGATGAATGAGAGTATTATAAACCTAAGAGTAAACAAATATAATCAGAATGCTCTGAACTGCTAAGCTATCAGGAGTTACACGTGTTATTGTGAGTCAACCATAAAAGATAGACATATGCTGTTGCGGGATATTTTTTAGTCAATTTTATGTAAAATATTTCTGTCATACATAATTTCTATGTAACTTTAACCATTAAGGCTGCACACGCGACGGAAGCTTAAAAAATGGAGTAACTTCTCCCGTTTTCCCAACATTTCCCTTCACTACTCTGCTCCTATTGATCGTAGCGTAATTAAAAGTATACTATAACCTGCCCAGAAGTATGAAGAATAATTGTACCAAGTTTCGTTAAAATCCGTCGAGTAGTTTTTGTTTCTATAAGGAACATACAGACAGACAGACAGACAGACAGACAAAAATTTTACTGATTGCATTTTTGGCATCAGTATCGATCACTAATCACCCCCTGATAGTTATTTTGAAAATATATTTCATGTACAGAATTGACCTCTCTACAGATTTATTATTATAAGTATAGATTATTTATTACAGATGTATTACAAAATTCAAGACTTCTTGGACTATAAAACCGCCTGCCCAGAGTGGCGGTTATGGATAAAGCCTCCAGATGTTCGACAAAGTTGCACACAACCGGAGAGGTCTATGTACAGCAGTGGACTGATGACTGATGATGATGATATAACAACAAACTAAACTTAAACTACCTATGGGTAGCTGCGACCTATTTCTTGGAGTGAACGTTTGAATTTTTTTTTATACCACTAGGGTGGCAAACAAGCTTACGGCCCACATGATGATGATAAAGCAGTAAGCACTCAGTCCAATACAGACATGTTCGTTAAAAAGTTACACAAATCGTGTCTATAAGTTTACTCGTCTCTGGTAAGGGTATATTTTGTGTAATCCCGTTGTAACATTTCACACGTCTGACTGTGGTTTACATTACATATTCACCCCATACCAGAATATTTGGGGGGATTACATAACGTTTGTTAATCAAGTAAAGTAGGTACCTATAGTAAAAGCTTATCCCGCTTGTTAATTATTAGTTAATGATAGTGATTAACAAGGGCTTACGAATAATTCTGGTCTATAGTTGCGTATGTCATCGTGAAATCGTAAATACCGTTAGATTATGATCTATCCAGCAAGATTGTAAACTGTCAACAGATTGTGAACGGCACGTACCTACTGCTGACAAAAGGGGTGTTTCCTGGGTCAAAATACTTACATTATATTTAGTCCGTATTTTTGATTATAAAAATATATTGGACACGTATTTTTCCTTTTTTCATTTACACGAAAAATAACAAAGATACAAAGCATCAAAATTTAGGAGTGGGAGTGTTTGATGTCACGCCGTGCGACAAAATGCTGCACGGCGTGACGTCACGCGAAACTTTAACGGGGTATATCTTTGTAATCTTTGGTCTAATTTATAAATGATAAAATACGTATCTTTTATTTTTGAATAATCTAGAAGACGGACTAATTAAATTTTTTAAGGAAACAAGCCTATTTAACGTATTGTTTTTATTACTGAAAATTGCAGTAATACCTAATATAAATAAATAAATATTAAATAACATCACATACATTGCTCCGAATCCAAAGTAAGTAGCTTAAGCACTTGTGTTTCAGGTATCAGAACAACGTAGGTAAATATAAACACCCAGACACGGAACAAACACAAATCATCACACGAATGTTTGTCCCGGTGGGGATCGAACCCTGAAAGGCAGGAGTCACTACCAATTGAGCCACCGAGCCAGTCATAATAGTTCAGCAATCAAACCCGTTCAGTATTTCTCGCATGAAGAGTAACAAACATCTACGTACATACATACATACATACATACATAAAGTCACGCCTTTCTCCCAGAGGGGTAGGCAGAGACCACGTCCTTCCATTTGCGACGATCCTGGCATACAGCTTTTGCTTCGTCCACATTCATCAATCTCTTCATACATGCTCGTCGGTTTAGGGTACTTAGTATTTCACCTTTTTTAGGACACTTTCTATTTGGTCATGGAATGTCCTTCTAGGTCTTCCCCTTCCAACAGATCCATTCACGCTCTCGCTATATATTTTCTTAGTTAATCTACTTTCATCCATCCTCTTTACATGACCAAACCATCTAAGCATACCTTTCTCAATCCTAGTCACTACATCTACGTTTACTCGTATAACCAAACAGACTTTCGTTTAATATAATGTACATGTACTTTTTGTTATTATTATTATAATCTACCTACTATTGGTCATACTTTACAAAAAATAGTGTAATACCCTATTAACTTACTTGATATTTAAGAGGCTTCAAATAAATTAAGAAAAAACAAGACAAAGATTGTTACCTACTAAAACAACAAAAGTTAGGGCCCAACAGACAATGATGAATCCTCCTTAAAAATTCACTAACGTGATTTATGAGAAATGATTTCCTCCCAATCCTCTTATAACCCACCACTTCGAGCGTGAATAAATAAAGACATAAAAATGTATTCAAGAAAGGAATTTGAATATAAAAACGAAACTGGCTAAATGAGACGGCTTAATTTTTTATGAAATCGTAAAAACTCCGATAAAAGTTACGATGAGGGATACCAGTTGAAATACTGAGATAGTATATTATATTTTACGTAACAATATCCTGGGATGTATGGGATGTAAGGGAGCGGCCTATCATCTTTTCGCTCCAAGCCAACTTCACCTGCCCGTGGTGCATCCTGCCGAATAGCAAACGAGGCGCTGGCAACCGACTGGTGGCGGTATAACCATCATAATTAATTAAAGGCTTAGCTAAATACCACAGACCGATGACGGGCAGCAGCGTCATCGGTGCGAGAAGCTACGCTCTGCGATCGCCAACCCGCCTGCCCAGCGTGGCGATTATGGGTATATCCTCCAGATGTTTGCCCTAAGTGGCGAACAACTGGAGAGGCCTATGTCCAGCAGTGGACTGCAATAGGCTGATGATGATGATGATGATGATGAACAATATCCTACATAAAGGGTACCTAGGTACCAGATAAGAGGTACCACAGAGAATATGGGATGTAAGTCACACACCACACCGACTACCCCCAGAAAGCGGCTCGAAAGGTACATAATGCATTCCCCTCTAAAAAAAACCGGCCAAGTGCGAGTCGGACTCGCGCACGTAGGGTTCCGAACCACTATACAGCTGAAAAATGTTTTTATTTTTATTATATTGAAGTTGATTGAATGAAAAAATTTGGTAATATTTCGTTTTTTGACGTTTAAAAACAAAACTTCTGTCTAGATCTAATTCAAACCAATTTTGGTTAGTAGTTTGCATAGTAAAACATATCATATATATTTTAGAAGTTCGGGGGGGGGGGGGGGGGATCATTTCACATACAACTTTGGAAAAGGAAAAGTCTCTCGCGAAAACTATTCAGTTGAGAACCCTAAAAAAAGTCAGTAAAGTACGACATTATTGTTAGGTGTCAGTGTCGACGGATATGGCATTATACGCTTTAATGTCTTTGCCTTACCATTTCTTATTTTTTCTGTGACAGTGACAACCCACACCACTGGTGTGGATTGTGCTGAGATTGCAATATAACAGTATAAAAGGCTGATCTTACAGACACAAGCAGTTCGACCATAGTGAGGAACAGACGTCCTTAAATTTCTGCCCGCGTAATTGTGTAAAAGTACCAATGTATAATGTGAATGTAAGTTAGTGAAGTAAAACAAGTAAATAAATGAAGTTACTGAGATCGAGTTGGTTTTAATCCCTACAAGTCCGAAGAGGGATGAAACGAGAATTAATTTCTCGCCACGTCCACAAAAATGTAAGTACACGGTTTTATACATTATTTTTTTTTAAATTATTATACTTGAGAGCTATTAGCAATTTTTTCCAAACTTGTTTTATACAAGGGAAGCGTGTACATTTACTTTAGTAGTCTGCTTATCAGTAAATATAGTATTCTATTGATACATGGATGGATATATTGTTTGCTGCACACCATAGAATTAACTTGGAGCTGGGTGAAGTAAACATTTACATAGACTAATAGTCATACTAAGTTACTCTTAATAAATTCAAAATTAAAATAGTTTATTGCAAACATGTGGTAAAATACAGGATGGTATAAGAACTATGTGTACAGCACATGCACCCTGCAAGGGCGTCGCAATTTATACAATAGCAAGATGAAATTATTTTTAAAACATTCTTATCATTTACTTATTAGGAATTGCTTCAATAGCTTAATAAATAAAGTTTCTTCTTCTATACTCCTTATATGAAATAGTAGATAATTATAAATTTTGATTACCATAATGTAAGCGCTTGATGATAATACTTTAAGCTTAGAAAAGGAAACCCTAAATTTATTTAAGTATCGTCTATTAATATTGATAGAAGAGTACAAGTTCGAGGTGTTTTTTTTAATAAATTTTCATGACTCTAGTATGTAAATTGAAGCTAATTAATATTTTTTTTGTTTTTTTAAAATGAGGTTTGTAGGATTACATTTGGTCAATATTTATAAGAACTCGTATATGCCGGCGAAGGCCCTTCGCCAGGTCCAAGAAGTTCCTCCATAATGGATGCAGAAATGAGACTACTACTTTATAACACTTTATATTATCATATTATTTGCAGAGAGTAACACCTTATTTACAATTTATTTACGAACATAATTATATAGCAGAGTAACACCACACTAAAAGTTCCCGCCAATTTGCTTGAGTGGAACAGGGAGTGACGTCACTTGCAGTGGTTTTTATTTTGCAAATTAATTATATCTATAAAAACATGTCTTAAATGCCTAAATTGATATTTAAAAATAGTTATGATTTTTATACAGTAATAATTTAATTAATTGATTAATTTTAACGCGAGTTTTAATGCTGGATTTTACAAACCGGAAGATGGCGACACACGTGATTGAAAAGTATTATCTATTATTTCTAATATAATTATAAAATAATTCGATGTTCAAATACTATTACATAAGCTACTAAAAGTATGTTTTACATCCATAAATCATTTAAAAAAAATTGTATATCAATAAAATATTACAACTATGAATAAATCTAATCGGAAGTTGTCACCCAACGATATTTTAATAACACAGAATCAATACAGTTACTTTTTACGCTAAAATCAGTAATTAAAAAGGCTTGCCGCCCATATATACGTATACATTTCTTTTGTAGTGTAATTATGGTGTCAATATTAGTACAGTTGCCACGTAGAACTATACCGTAAGATAAGGGAACCGCTTGGTTCGGCACCAAGTTCAGCATAATAATAGTTTTGTTTTCACATAGAAAGGATATAGATTTGTTTTAGTTCATATTTTATACTTGCACGTGTTCAATCAAATCACTTGGAGAGAAAGTTAGATAGGGATTAATTTTCCACACTCGTGAGTAAATATAATCAAATAAAGAAAATATTTACAGATTTATAGTCACAGCAAAGTCAAACGCCACGTCAACCAATATGTTTCGAAAAGTATAATATTTGATTTAATGATAAAACGTTTCTAGGTTCCTACACTATACAACAATTTTAAACTAAATTTTAAATTGTTTCGAGTCAGAATCAGATGGCATCACATCGGCAGACAAGCCCTTAAGTGCATGGAGAGCCATGTATCAAATAATTTTGAAGATATTTTGTGTATGTAATGGAATATTCGAATTAACTTCCACATACAAGGCATTTGCTTATTATCCTTTGAAATATCACTGCAGCTAATAGAACATTAAAAAGAATTTATCTAGCTTTCGTTTGTAGTGCACTTTACACCCCTCATGGCAGTAGAATTACTTCATAGCAGAGATTCCTTAACCCGGAGTGATTCGGGATATGCGTAGTGGGAAGAAGCACTGATAATAATAATTTCACAGTTTGATATCGTACATGGACATGTTTCTTTTTCATATTGTAAACGCTGACCCTACAAGACGGATCAAGTAGTGTGCTGCGGTATGAACATCTAAAAGGATTTTACAAAAGCGATGGTATATATCCGTCTCCTAGGTATAGCACACAGGGACAATTTTTATACTTGAATTTTTGCGAGAAGTAAAGGCTTGTTTGCGGGACGATTTTAAACAATACAGGATTGACCGTTCCCCATTCGGTGCCTTAAATTTATCGTGCATTTCATGCAACATAACAATGTGCGATAAACTGCATGTATTTAAAACGAGCTTTTTCGAAGATTTTACAGATTTGACGCAGAGACATGAAACATGGTGGCTGCGGCGGCGCCGGCCGGATAGCTGGCAGTCTTCGATTTGAGCGTTGGGTATTATGTACCTGTTTTTTGTGTGAGTTTAAATAGCCAATTATGTTTCGCACTTTCAAAAGTGATTACCAAAATAAATAGTCTGTCTTGTCTAGGGGCAGGAAGGCTGTGAACATTGTATATGGGGACATTCTGTAGCATATTTAAAATCATCAGCGTTACGCCCATGCGAAGCCGGGGCGGCTAGTGTATAAATAACAAAAAGGGATTATTGTTTAGCTTAACGATACGATTAATTCCCTCGGTTTTGTCTATGAGCTTAGGTACACACCTTAGATTTTGAGATATATTTTTATGAGTGGATACTCATGTGAGTATGTATGTATCTATATAACTTGCTTAGACATCGTATCTATTGGGGTTTGAAAGAGAAAGTTAATGCCATTACGTACGGGGAGTTGAAGGTGCTGGCGGAGTCCAGGGAGGAGTGGAAATTACTCCACCGACAAAAGCGAAGGTCTTTAATATAGAATGAGTTGGTGAATAATGTGTGGTGAAGGTTGAGACATCTATATTATAGTAGGTATATAGTAGGTATATAGTAGGTATATAGTAGGTATATAGTAGGTATATGCAGAGTCTAAATGTCTCAATACGAGTGGTTGTGTGAGTATGTTACTATAAGCATATTATATTTGGTTTGTTATATATTGTGTATTGTATGTAAATTATAAATTTACTATATTGTATATATATATATATATATATATAGACTTTTGGACATATAATAATCTTTATTATAAAAGGGAAGTACATGACAGACTTAGCGCCGTGTGGCATTCTAACAACTACTATAATTATATCCACCAATATACAAGTAATGCCCATACATATATATTTCATATAATAATATACCTACCTACATATAAATAGTATATATGGATATACATATAATAGATAATATATTCAAACATAGACATCAAATAAAGTTTGTATATAACAAAAGATGACAGTCTTAGACAGCACTTAAGAAAAGGTCACGGGTTGATCTCTTAAATGCTAATTTATTACAGGAGGATTGAATACCCCTAAGAAGAGAGTTCCACAGCCCGATAGCCACCAAGGTGTATGAGTTTGACATGTAGCCAGATTTGTGATATATAGGTATATGTAGACATTGTAGAATACGTACGTACATATTTGGTTTAAAAAAAAAGGGTGGAATGCTACGCAGTGGGCTAGTAAAGGTACTTAATAAAAAAAAAGCTAGGTCCAGTTGATGAATTTCAATTCAATTTATTAAACTTATTTTAACAGGTATTTTAAGGGCAGTGACGCTGCTGTCCGTCATGGGCCGGAGATGTTCGTGCCGTTGCCGGAGCTTCGTTTGTTGTTTGGCGAGATGCACCATGGGCGTTTGGAGAGAGGGTTTGATGGGTCGCTTTCTTACACCCCTGCCAATTGACGAATATTGATAGATAGATAGAAACTCTTTATCGCACAAAAACACAGAATTTACAGGAAAACACATTACAAACAAAAACAAAGCACAATTTAGGTGGTCTTATCGCTAATAGCGATCTCTTCCAGACAACCTCCAGGTAGAGGAAGCCAGATTCGACAGAGATGAAAAACTTTCTGTGTCATATTAGGCACGTGGAATAGGCCTACATAGGTATACCAAGTGGTGCATATTCCATAGACATACATATATCATCATCATCATCAGCCTATTGTAGTCCACTGCTGGACATAGGCCTCTCCAGCTGTTTGCCACCTAGGGCAAACCTCTGGAGGATATACCCATATTAATACATATATACATAAATGATTTGCATATAATAATACATTACATATTATTATATACATACAGTGGCATTTGAGTATGAATTAAGGAATATAGGATAGAAGAGGAAGAAGATATAAATTAGAGATGGGATTTATTGGTTAAGAAAAATGATAACACTAGACTTTTTCAAATTCCCAGTTGCTGCATCGGTTCTGAATGATGACGATCCACGAGCTGACAACGGGTGCCATGTGGAGGCTGCCTCGGAGCTGGGCGGTGGCTTGGTGCTGTCAACCACGAGGACACCTCGTGCACGGACGCAGAGCAGAAGTCTTCTGCGATGATCACCAAAATAAAACCATATGAGCGGGTCGAGCGGTGAGCATGAGCAACGCTCGACATCTTGGCGGTGAGCATGAGCAACGCCAGGAATTCGATATAGTGGTGCGAACGGTGAGCACGAGCGACGGTCGCGCCACTGTAGCGAATGAACTTGAGAACGGTGAGCATGAGCAACGTTCTCGGACTGATATAGTGGTGCGAACGGTGAGCTGGAGCGACGTTCGCACCACTATAGCAAACGAACTTGGGAGCGGGGAGCACGAGCGACGCTCTCAAAAGAAATGAAATGAATGAAATGAAATCTTTAGGTAGCTGCTCTCTTAGTCGATTTCTGAAATTGCTTTAGATGACCCTTCCGGTTTCTGTTTCTCAGACTATATATACCTAACAAGGTATCGTCGTCTCGTGTGTTTTCTTAGATATATCCTTCGAAGTGTAGGAACAGATTTCTCCCTACGAAGGTTGGTAGGCACTTTCAACTTTCGTAGCCGAGCTGGATGTTCATGCTCGTGGTCCGATAGACCATCTTGTTTTTTATATGCTGAGAAGTGATGAAAACTTTGTATATATGTGCGTTATAAACCTTCCATAGAGCTTATACGGAGCAATTTCTCGTGCGAGAGGTGTTTCGATGCGTTTATAGCATTGGTTTGGTATCGAGATATTTAGATGTATGTTATTAATAATGTGTCTTAAAAGGTACTATGAAATTTACTTTTGGAATTTACTTTCTCTGATAAAATTTGAAGGACTATTGCGCCCTCGTTTATTTTTGGCACATTCTGTCCAATTTGCAACTCATAATGACAATTATTCAGCGAATTAGACGGTACATATTGCTGTTTCAGATCATTGCATATTTCTTAAAGTTAACAATGTTATCAAAATTTTATGACGTGTATCTTGCAGAAACAATTGCATACATTTTGAATGTTTACCTTTTTGTTGATATTTAGTAAACTAAGAGATAATATGGTTTAACTTCGGGAAAATTAGAATATTATTTAATAAGTAAGCATTTGCGAAAAAAAATATAACAAAATTCACTGGACAGTAGATCCTTTTATGTTTTATGGGGTCCTGAGCTAGCCTGAGGATTGTGCGACCACAAATAATTGTCTCAAGGAATACCTCTATGAAGTCGATAAAGCAATAGACGTTTTTAACTATTCTTTGACTGAATTTAGTAAGGCTACATTGTTTGTGCTTTCTTATAATAAATATAATAAATAACTACTTGATATATATAAATCAATAATACAGTATAATTAAGCTACACTATCGTATTGAGGAAACCTGTAATGACAGTAGTATGATTTTGAAAATTATATTTTGATATTTGTAATTTTCAGCAAGGATTCAATTAAATATGAAGGGTCTTTCAGACCCTAGCAAAACTTTAAAGTTTTCATATCTCTTTATATGGTATAATACATTCAAAGAGCTGACTGTTTCCCTCTGTAGAGACTGCGAGCCAACGTTTAACTATTTATCTCTGATTTATTCTTCGTTTTACAAATAGGCATTGAGTAACAAATTATTTTAGACCTTTTCATGATCGATATAATTATTTAATTTAGAGTTGCTCACTCAATGCATTACCATATTAAGTTTACTGACGTAAAATTTGGACTTCGAACCTAATTAACAAAAGGTTCGTCCTAGGGTTACTAAACCCGTATGACTATGCAGAAACTGTTCCAATGATGTACATTGTTGTGAGGTATAACGTCGATTAAAAGAAAAATGTCTCTTAGCCTTTTTGGCTGTTAGGTATCGATATTGATTTAGATACATAAAATAATAATGAATTGATGTACTCTTTTTTCTTCTCTTCTCAGACCTGCCTTTTCATACCATACAAATGAGATTTTAATCATAGCAAAGAATACATTCGTAATGTAACGTTATAATTATAAAATGGATAGATAGTTTTCTTTTTATTAGCAATTTCAGGAAAGAGGCATACGACTTGCAGTGAACTTTGTATTATATAAACTCACTTTCTATCTTTGCATTGTATAACAGTAGAATTGAACAACGACATTGTGAAATACAAATTGTAAGAGAATTGGCGATGGAAAAGAGTAACTGCCGAGTTTCTTGCCGGTTCTTCTCGGTAGAATCCACCTTCCGAACGCGGCGGTAGTATATTAAAAATTTATATTCACATTTAGATATTCAGTATAGACGTAATATATTTTTGATACGAGGACGTATCTCAAGTCAGATGGCCGAGCTGTTAGGTGTCAGTGTCGACGGATATGGCATTATACGCTTTAATGTCTTTGCCTTACCATTTCTTATTTTTTCTGTGACAGTGACAACCCACACCACTGGTGTGGATTGTGCTGAGATTGCAATATAACAGTATAAAAGGCTGATCTTACAGACACAAGCAGTTCGACCATAGTGAGGAACAGACGTCCTTAAATTTCTGCCCGCGTAATTGTGTAAAAGTACCAATGTATAATGTGAATGTAAGTTAGTGAAGTAAAACAAGTAAATAAATGAAGTTACTGAGATCGAGTTGGTTTTAATCCCTACATTATGTAGTAAATTTCTAAAAGATAACGGTAATTCATAGGCGTCGGCTGTCCAAAGGAAAATAAACAAATGGACAAGATAAAGGGCTTTTCACAATCCTCTGTAAAGGATCATCCTATTTAATAAGTGTATATGGCTTTGCGAGATTGTAAAACACACCCATTTATTCCACTTCACATGTCCCACATAAATATGACATGTCAAAACAAGATTTCGTCTAAAGCTCACATTTTAAACACGTTCGTAGCTTGGGAGCTACGAAAGCCCAAAAAAAATATTGCTTTTTTAAATTATAATATTACAGACATCGGTTTGACCCCAAAGTAAGTAGCTTAAGCACTTGTTATGGAAATTAAAACCAATGAATGTAGGTACCGTAAATATAATAGATATTTACGGTATAGGTTTTAAAAAAACACTTACAAATCGTCGAAGCTACCACCGGTTCCGAAAGCAGCGTTCTACCAAGAAGACAACGGCAAAGAAACTCGTTTAGTTGCTCTTTTAAACATAGTGTTTACAATATTAATTATCATCACACTTATAAATACTTTTAACTACGACCACGTCATACAGTCTAGGGCCTTCTGAACCTTACAAATAGGGGCAGCGCAGAAGACAGACTATCAGTGACGCACTTTTTTGCAATTATATGCAGTAACGCACACGACGCGCAAAGATCTTTCGCGGATATTTCACAGACTCAACGCACACGACGCACTTCTTCGATCATTCTGTCGGCAGACCTAGACGGTCTTTTTAAATGTCTCAGACGCAGACTTTATCGCACAAAAAGTGTGCTGCCTGCGCTGCACCATAAGATCAAACCTTACCAAGATCAAATAGCTTTTTTATTTTTTTCTTTTATAACCATAAAGTCTAGCAAAATGAACCTTGCCCAAGTTAAATTTAGACCTAACGCCCCACCGGTTGTAACATTCAAGATATCCCCATGTGTCAACACTCGACAATATTGCTATATACCGGATTCTTCGGCTGAAATTTGAAGGTCCATTTTTAGTATCGTTTTACCTTTACGCGAGAGTACGAAAAGGGGATATCAGATACTAAAGTGGTTCCCAACGGTAAGATCTTTTGGGTGGAAAAAAACCTTACCGAACAAAGGGATGGGGAACAAAGACAGGTACCCTCATCTCATATTTAGTAAGTGGAGTGGATTGTATAAATTTTCACCCCTTTTCGAGAAACGGTGACAGTTTTATTTGATCTGCTGCGATTTATGTGGATTTATCGTTTTATCTGGAGGATAATTATTGTGAGTGTTAAACGCGCCGATTAATGTGTATTGTCTAGCGCATTTCATAATAAATACCTACCTGTATATTTTATTGTAGGTATCTACCAAACATTCATAAACAGTTAGACTTACTTAGATAATAAATAAATAATAATAAATAAATAACCTAAGACATGCCACGCTGGGCCACACAGCGCCACCTAGCCCCAAGCTAAGCCGAAGCTTGTACTCAACTGATAAACTTACTTAGATACATTTTTTTTGTAAATAAATACATATTATACATAGAAAACACCCAGACCAATACAGACAGACATGTTCATGAACACAAATGTTTGTACTGTGCGGGAATCGAACCCACGACCCTTGGCTCAGAGGGCAGAGGTCACTACCAAATAAGCCACACTAACTTAGATTGTGTTTTGGATATTAATAGATACCTTATTTTTATCAATTTTAAAATCTGAAGTTTACATCTGCTTACGATTATTCGTAAAGGAAATCATTGTGAAATTGAAACCCAAGGTTCTAGCGAGTCCACCAACTCACAATTAACCAGTGAGGTTAACTATAACCTTATCGTCCTAGTTTAGGCTTGAATCAGTGTTCCCTCTTATAACGAGCAGTTGATAAAGTTAAATTGTACTAAGATATATATTAAGTTTGGATCTGTTGGCATATTACAAAAATCCAGTTCTACCTTCTTCATAAATCGTTTATTCTTCTAATCTATCTGTCATTGATTTGTCAATAACTTGCTTTACATCAATACAAACTCTTATCTAAAACTAACATGCTTTTTATTTTCCTTGTCCTGCGCCCTATACCAATAGGATCAATCTAAGTGACATCGTGTGGTATTTATAGTACAACTAGCTGTGCTCGCGACTTCGTCCGCGTGGAATAGTTATTTTTCCCCCGTTTTTTTTTACATTTTCCATTATTTCTTCGCTCCTAACAGTTGCAGCGTGATGTTATATAGCCTTCCTTGATAAATGGTCTATTCAACACAAAAATATTTTTTCAATTCGGACTGGTCCGAAGTTCTTTAGATTAGCGCGTTCAAACAAACAAACAAACAAACAAACTCTATAGCTTTATAATATTAAGTTAAGATTTATAAAGTAAGTATCCACTTTTAAGGTGTCTGTTACACCGAAGCCTCACTTAGCAGCAGAGGATAATGTGCCGATTCATCTTACGGGGTTCAAGGATAAATATTAAGCAGGCTGACTGGCAATATTTATACTAAAACCGTATAGCAACAAAAGACATTATGTGACGCCAAATATCGTACCAGCAAAAAATGGAATTCTCTGCCAGCTCATGTGTTTTTTATAAGGAAAGCTCGCAGGATGACCTCACTCCACCTGATGGTAAGCAGTCGTGAGGTCCAAAAGTTAGGTCGATAGGCATAATAGAACAAACCTATTGCGCCTGTCGCTTTCTCCCTGAAGGCCCACTGAGATGCCTTCGTATAGTATGGAAACCTTTAGACGAAGCGTGAAGAAGCATCTTGTGGGCCGGCATGGCTGTGGCGACTGACTGAAAACTGAGGATTCCTGCCCGTGGCCAGAAAGACTTGGGCTTCCTTTTCCGCTTTCCATCAGGCGAGAGGAAGCCACTATGCCGAGCGAATATAAAAAAAAATTAAACCAGGCAAAGTTACGCATCCTAGCGCATGGATGTAAGGAATGGAGGGACCCTCTTTTGGCTTCAAGCCACTCCCACCAGCCCGTGGTGCATCCTGCCGAATGACAAATGAGGCGCTGGCAACCGACTGGTGGCGGTATAACCATCAAGATTGTAGGCGCAGCTAAATACCACAGGCCGATGACGCCAATGGCGATTATGGGTGGGGTGTTTTACCAAAGTGGCGAACAACTGGAGAGGCCTATGTCCAGCAGTGGACTGATATAGGCTGATGATGATGATGAGACATCATATGACTTTTTTGGAAAAAAGCAACGTTGCTGGGAACCGGCTGAGAATCCAGTCGGAAATGTTACATAGTAAATCATTATTAAAATAAGGACCTACACAGTCGGTCTGTCCTTCCACAATGGAACCACTTCTGAGAAGTGATCTTGGTACATATTTGGGACAAGTGGATATATATTTGGCAACAGATGAAACCAATTTCCCGTTTTCCTTCCTCATTTTAGGAATGAGTTTTAAGGTTCTTTAGGCCCTTGAGAACCTTTTTAGGATTGATGGTGTTGGCTTTGTATAGAGTTGCTGGCGCTACCTAAAAGGTTTTGAAAGTACAAACATTTGTGTTCATGAACATGCCTGTTTGTATTGGTCTGGGTGTTTTCTATGTATAATTATGTATTTATTCACAAAAAAAGAGCACCCATAGTACAAGCTTTGGTTTAGTTTGGGGCTAGATGGCGCTATGTGGCCCAGCGTGGCATGTTTTGGGTTATTTATTTATTTAATGACACTAGTAATTTAGGGGCAATTGTCTTAATTACAACGCTTGGCAGGCGGGTTGGTGATCGCAATTGTTCTTATTTGTGCGTAGCATTTGCATTGTAGGGATGTAAGGGAGCGACCCATCATCTTTTCGCTCCAAGCCAACCTCACCTGCCCGCGGTTCATCCTGCCGAATAACAAACGAGGCGCTGGCAACCGACTGGTGGCGGTATAATCATCACAATAATTGAAGGCGTAGCTAAATACCACAGACCGATGTACAAACATTTGTGTGCTCATGTGTGACATTTGTGTGTCATTAATAAAATGTTTGTACTGTGCGGGATCGAACCCACCACTTTGGCTCACAAGGCAGAGGTCACTACCAAATGAGCCATCGAGCCAGTCATTGTGGACTCCAGTAACTGAAAGCCACACAAATACAACGTCCGTACAGAACAGTTGTGGCAAAACCGGATCGAGCCTAACCGGTGTTAGCTCCATTAAAAATACGGTGGTCACTCCGACCTCAGGGGAGTATTTTTTTAGCAAATTGATATTTGCTTTGGGGATTCCCCGTGTAATTTTATTCCAATTACTTTGGATTGTGACTTTTATCGGTTTTACGCAGTATGTCAAGAGACGTTTTTATGGTTGAGGCTTACAAGAGTTGAACCCTAGATTTTAATCAGTTACGCAACTAAGTAACGATTACATATAAATTAAAGTGATTATTCTAGATAAAATATTTGATATGCAGAGTGTAACCCAAGACACCCAAGACATGCCACGCTGGGCCACACAGCGCCACCTAGCCCCAAACTAAGCCGAAGCTTGTACTATGGGTACTAGACAACTGATAAACTTACTTAGATACTTTTTTTTTTGTAAATAAATACATATTATACATAGAAAACACCCAGACCAATACAAACAGACATGTTCATGAACACAAATGTTTGTACTGTGCGGGAATCGAACCCACGACCCTTGGCTCAGAGGGCAGAGGTCACTACCAAATGAGCCACCGAGCCTGTAAGTATGGTTCTGTCATCTGCCAAATTGAAATTAGTGACTTCGATTTTTTTCTGACCTAAAACTTAGTTCCATTGGGTGAAAATTAAAAAGGTATACCTTTGTAAATTTCTTTAATCTTTGAAAAGGTCTACTCTAGATTTAAATTTTATTTACTTACTAAGATTCTGCGCTGGCTCAGCGACCCGAAGTGGATAAAATTTTAATAAAATAAAATAAATATATAATAAACTAACCCGAGACATATGGCCACCTAGCCCCAAAATAAGCCGAAACTTGTACTAGACAACTGATAAACTTAGTCAGATAACTAAACGCCCGGACCAATACAAACAGACATGTTCATGCAAACGAATGTGTGTTCTGTGCGAAGATCGAACCTACGACCCTTATCTCAGAAGGCAGAGGTCACTACCAAGTGAGCCATCGAGCCATTTGGAGTGTCACTTAATTTTTTCTTAGTAAGATGTTCCGATTGGAATTCGAAACCACAACACCGGGACTCGTGACTCAGGAAGCTTACTACAAAACGAGAGAGCCGTACCATTAATCATTCAAACGTACATTCACATGAACATTAATAATATTCAATAAACGAGCCAGAAATGGTCTCATTTTGTTCCCAATTCCTTAAGTCGTTACGTCTGTTTTGGAGAGACAATAAATATTCTTCGTACGTGATCTCATGAGTAAGCATTATTGGGGTGGTACAGCCAGCATAAGACATAAATGAACAAGTAAGCTTAATAAGGCATTGGGCTAGCCTACACTATTACTACTACATAATTCGAACAATATGCCGCGGCAATTTGTATTCGGCGGTACTAACGTTGCTCGGCATATTAGAAATTGACTGACATTTACATACGACGTACGGTATTTTATATATGTAACGTATTTGTTTTTGTAACTATAGAATATTCCTGCGACATAATGCATGACTTTTTTATGGATTTATTGAGATCTTTTATCTTCCAGATACATAAATATCTAAGAATTTTTAAACTATCCTTTCTATTAAGCGAGTTTTAAAGCGTTAAAGTTATTGCTTAGACAGAGAGATCCGACGTGGCGGATGACGTGACGTAAAACAGATTTTTGGGAAGGATTATGATGACTGTCTCTATGAATACAGGAAGATGCGAATCCGAAAATCACACGGACATTGATTTACTAGCTCATAGTATTTGATTCCGACTGTACTCGACTATGTAGTTTTCTTGGAAGATGTTAGGGAAACGACTTCACTTTTTGCCAGACGTAACGACCTACATTTGGATGTTTTGAAAGGTTTTGTCTAGTACGTTAAGGCAAATGGACTTTTTGAGATTAATACGTACGCTCATTAGGGGTTTTATTGCTTGTTTCGGGATCAGTCAGTGTAAAGAGGTACCTTACATATACTTTTATCTTACTTGTAACAGTTGCACTGCCTTCCCCTTTTCTTCAGCAATTGTCCTCTACCTGAAGGTTGTCTGGAAGAGATCCCTCCCAGCGATAAGACCGCCTACATTGTACCTACTATATGTTTGTATACCTACTCTTTCCTGTAAATGCATATGTCTGTGCAATAAAGAATATCTATCTATCTACCTTACAGACCGGGGCATGGCGGTGGCAACTGACTGGCATGTGACTGATATGGTTGCTTGTCCATTGCTGCAGCGACTTAGGGTTCCTCTTTTGATTTCCATCTACTTTGTGCTAGTTTAAAAAAAGGAGTTACTTACATAGAGTGATACCATAATGTTGCTTGTCTGGCTTGGTGGCTCAATTGGTAATGACCTAAATGTAACACTTAGTCTGTAATAAAGAATTTGAATTTGAATTTGACCTCTGCCTTCTGAGCCAAGGGTCGTGGGTTCGATCCCCACACATTACAAACATTTGTGTGCATGAACATGTCTGTTTGTATTGGTCTGGGTGTTTTCTATGTATAATATGTATTTATTTACAAAAAAATGTATCTAAGCAAGTTTATCAGTTGTCTAGTACCCATAGTTCAAGCTTCGGCTTAGTTTGGGGCTAGATGACGCTGTGTGGCCCAGCGTGGCATGTCTTGGGTTATTTATAATTTATTTATTGGTAATTTTCAAATCATCAATTTTAAATCAGTTAATAGCTCTGTCTTTTTAACTATCTTCCACTCTAAGATCGCTTTTAACGATAACACCGCCTAAATTTCACTTTTTGGCACACCACCCTAAATTGGTTTCTGCTTAACCTAATAGTTGACTGGTAGAGAGTGCCTATGTGGCATTAAGTCCACCTGTTGTACACTACATTACTGTGCAATGAAGATAAAATAAATACATATTTTTGACAAGAAATGCCTCTTATACCTAGCTCAATTTTATGATGTGTATTAAAAAATATTTATCTATATTTATTCTCCGGACACAACATTTTCCCTGCGGAATAAAAACGAAATGAAAAACGTTTGTAAAAGACATTAATCAAATCCCAAATTGTGCAAGGAGATTGTACCAAAATGGCGCTATTTCGGACCATCCTGCATCTATAGGCGTGTTCCATTAAAGGTACATTATGCATAATGCTCTCGGCTGATTTCGGCACACATTTGCGCCGCAGAATATTTTATGTTGAAATGATAGCCAAAGTGACGTCATTGCTTACGCCATACTGTGCTTACAAAGTTTTTTAATAATGAATACGTATTGTTTATGTATTGTGTCCGTAAGAATACGGGGATTAATTATATTCGTAGTATGATTATAGTAATTGTTATGGATAACGTTTGGAAGGATGAATGTTTGTTTGTGTTACTCCTTAGCGTGAAAGCTAATGAACAGATTTCAATGAAACTTTACAGTGATATAGCTCATAGATCAGATTAACTCATAAGCTTTAAATTATAAGGATCATTTCACCACAAATATTTTTCGAAACCTACCTGCCAAATTTCTAATTTGTTGGTGGCCTTTTTAGGTTAGTTTCTTAACAAAGTAATACACAGAGAACTACGGTAACCGACATAGCTGCTTAAATAAGTAACCAGTCTGCCGCAGATCTGATGATCGGTGGAATAAGAAAAGTAAGTTCTGCTGTGGATACCGCCTACAGGCAAGCGAAGTGTGGGAATTAACTGGACGATTGTTACTGCCGATCGGGCGAGAAAAAATGTGAGTGATGACGCATTTTGGGAGAAGCCTACGTCCAGGACAGGACTACCACAGGCTAATAAAGTGGATGACAGTTTCTGAAATTTCGCGATTAACCCGCGAATGCTATATCACTCTTATATTATTTAGATTATGGCCATAAATAAACCCTTGCAAGGCCATCTGGCAACAAAATTTTTATAATTCACTTACCCAACAGAATCCCTTTTCGACCCTTTTTCAAAACGGACTATTAAAACGAGAATGTGTCAACGTTCATTTAAATTAACACTCCTAAGTAAATTAAAGATGGTGAGATACAGCCATGGGCCAAAATGAATTATGTTTACCATAAAGTTGTTTGAAATTCCGTGTAATTGTGTATTTCCGAGTCAGATTGTCGTTCGTCCCGGAGGAAATCTGGCGGTGGGCGTAAGCCTTGTAATGTGACGTTTTGTGGAAAGAAAGGATTCCTTGGGGATCCTCCAAACGCAATGTGTGTGTGGAGGGGGGTGTCCTGTCCGCGTGGTTTCTGGATTTAGAAAAGGACGGTTTAGTCAAAGAATGATTCGCAAAATGACTTCCTACATGGTCTATAAATGACCAATTCTCTAAATTTACAATTCTCAAAATGACCGATTCTACAAATGACCGATTCTACAAATGACTGATTCTTTAAATGACCGATTCTACAAATGACCGATTCTACAAATGACTGATCTTTCTAAACCAAAAGGAGCGTTTACCAACAAAAGCTAGGTACCTAGGTTGGTACAAATAAAAGTTTCTGCGACACCAACCAACCTGTCAAGCGTGATGATTTAAGGCAAGTCTCCCCCAAATGACGATTGTCAGTGGTCGTTTACAAAAAAACGACTTTAATATTATGTCAATAGGACCAACTAAGAAGTACACCCTATATGACTGGCTCGGTGGCTCAATTGGTAGTGGCCCGTGCCTTCTGATCCAAGAGTCGTGGATTCGATTCCCACTCAGGACAAACAATTGTGAGATGAATACTTATGTTTGTTCCGTGTCTGGGTGTTTATAATCTGTATTCAAGTATTTATTTGTGGTACCTTCGTTGTTCTGTATGCATAAAAATGGGAGTACAATCTTAACTAATATTATAAAGCTGAAGAGTTTGTTTGTTTGTTTGTTTGAACGCGCTAATCTCAGGAACTACTGGTCCGAATTGAAAAATTATTTTTGTGTTGAATAGACTATTTATCGAGGAAGGCTTTAGGCTATATAACACCACGCTGCAACTATTAGGAGCGAAGAAATAATGGAAAATGTAAAAATACGGGGAAAAAATAACTATTCCACGCGGACGAAGTCGCGAGCACAGCTAGTACCTACCATATAAATTGTCTGTCCTATAAGCTCTCTTACCTCTTTATCAAACGTTAAAACCATTCCACGGCAATCTAAAAGAATAAACAGCTATCGCAGCACCCTCGTTAACAGCGAATGTGGGTAAATCATTGCTGTTTGACGAGCCATAAACGGTGGCCCTCGCCGGAACGCAATAAACGATGCGCACGAGTCGTAAACGGAGGGAATTGGACGTAACACTCATACACTTAACGGTAATATTCTGGAAGAATAGTAAAACCTGCAATAGTAAAGTAGACTACGTTAAAAGGTATCAAACTAAAATTAAAAACAAAAAAAATATATGACATGATCATCATCATCATCATCAGCCTATTACAGTCCACTGCTGGATATAGGCCTCTTCAGTTGTTCGCCACTTAGAGCAAACATCTGGAGGATATACCCATAATCGCCACGCTGGGTAGGCTGGGGTGGTATGATATGTTATGATAACCCAAGACATGCCACGCTGGGCCACACAGCGCCATCTAGCCCCAAACGAAGCCGGGGCTTGTACTATGGGTGCTACACAACCGATAAACTTACTTAGATACTTTTTTTTGTAAATAAATACATATTATACATAGAAAACACCCAGACCAATACAAACAGACATGTTCATGAACACAAATGTTTGTACTGTGCGGGAATCGAACACACGACTCTTGGCTCAGAAGGCAGAGGTCACTACCAAATGAGCCATCGAGCCCGGCACAGACATATATCAGACAACATCACATACATTGCTCCGATTAGGGTTAGGGTTGGGCCGGCATGGCGGTGGCAACTGACAGGTAACTGACTAGTTACTTGCCCATTGTCACAGCGATTTGGGCTCCTCTTTCGCTTTCTATCAGGCGTAGGGAAGCCATTATGTCGAGCTACTAATTAAAAAAAAATAGGAGTGAGCCCCACGTAATCCAGGTATACCGTACTCAGGGCGCTGATGTATGCGTAAATAAAAGTAGCTGTATTTGAAGCAAAGATTTGAAAGCTACTTAATTTTACCCGTAGAAATCTTTCAATTATGTATGTATGAGAAGTCTGGAGATATTTTCAAGAGAGTAAATATTATTTAAAGAAACTTTCTAGGTCAATACAGATGGCAATGATAGGTTTACTTTTGGGAGACAATGTGACCTCTAGATGTCTTTGTTTTTATTCACGAAGATTTTAGGATATACTACTAACAATAGCCAATGTCCAGACCGCATGTATGAAGGATAGAACAGTTTTATGTGCGCCAATTTAGTGGCTTAATCTTTCGTCATCATCAGCCCACATCAGTCCACTGCTGGACATAGGCCTCTCCCAATGCTCGCCACTTCGATCGGTCCCGGGCCTCTCGCATCCAGTACTTGCCAGCCGTCCTGCGCAAATCGTCACTCTACCTGGCCTGAGGACATCCTACACTACGTTTGCCGAGACGCGGTCTCCACTCCAGAACTCGTTTACCCCAGGTTATCGGTTCTGCGGCTAAAATGGCCAGCCCACTGCCACTTCAGCTTACTGATCCGGCTTAATCTTTGATGATGGTGAAATGTCACTTCAATCAGCGCATGTGTCAATATGACTTGCCCTACATTTTTTTACTTTTTTTTATGCAAGAGGCGGCAGACGAGCAAGTGTGATGCCTGATGGTAAGTCGACCGCCCATGGATATTATGATCTGAGATTCAAATCAAGTTCTGGGGTCGCCGCCGGCTTTTACCTAAATAGAAATACGCTTGTTTCTTGAGGGTTCCTAAGTCATTATCATCACCAGCTTTAAGACGTCCACTGGAATTCCCTTAGTTGACTTTTACGACACCCACGGGATGAGATGGGATGGCCATATTCCAAATGCGGGAACTGCAATGACGTCCTGTCAATTGCCACCGCCATGCCGGCCCAACCCTAACCCCCCACGAGCACGATATTCTTCTTCTTCTTCTTAGCGTATCGATGGCAATCTAAATAATGTCTGACAAAAGTGTCTAAGTGTCTAAGTGTTCAACCACACGAACCGCATCTCCTGTCGAGCGGAGGGCGGATCTACGTCGAGCGGCTGAACACTGTTAGGACTGTTTGGTCTTGAAAGTGACCGTTTAGATTTTCGGATTGCCATCGTCGTGAAAGGATTTGCCAATCTGCGTAAACTCGCTGATTGCCCAGGGTACGCCAGACATATCTGAGAGACAGAAAAATACGTCATGCGGGGAGGCTCCTTTCACGATGTTAAAAAGCGAAGTATATATCTACATAATACAATAATGTATTTCCTAGCGCTGAATCTTATTGAAGTCAAGCGATATTTGTGCTCGTTGCTTCGAGCGTTCGAACGCTTGAAAAAGTGATACGCTGCGATTGTTTTACTATAAGACGTGAGAATTTAATTCGCCATTCTATCTTGATATACTCGTAATCTTGTGGTAATTCATATCGAAGACAATGTGACCTTTATTGAAGCCTTTTTGTTTTTATTCATTTTAGTATTATGTCCTACGTTGAACATACATGACCAGCATTGACATTATAATATTTCTATTAAAGGGTTGGACAAGTTAACCTCCTCGAAGCCTCAAAGGTTTAGGGGTCGCAGGTGACAACCGAGCGCCCCGGGTTTAAATCCTAAATTGACTGACTCGGTGGCTCATTTGGTAGTGACTCCTGCCTTCTGAACCAAGGGTCGTGGGTTCGATTCCCACCCGGGACAAACATTCGTGTGATGAACATTTATGTTTGTCCCGTGTCTGGGTGTATATATTTGTATTTAAGTATATATTTGTGGTAGGTAGCTACCTTCGTTGTTCTGATACCCATAATACAAGTTCTTAAGCTACTTACTTGGGGATCGAGGTCAAGTGTTTACTGCGTTAAGGAAATTACTCAGTTCCGGACAAGCTGACTGCCTCCTTGCTCTAGAGTTCGCATGTGCCAACCGAAAGCTGTAATTTAGCCCCAAACTAGGCCGAAGCTTGCAGCATAGAAAACATAACCTTTTAGTTAAAAGCAGAAACAACTGTTTCTGGTTGAAAGGTAGAGAATGCCTACGCGGCATTAAATCCGCCTTTTGTACATTTTCTTATGTTAAATAAAGATTAAATAAATAAATAACCAAGACATGCCACGCTAGGCCACACAGCGCCATCTAGCCCCAAACTAAGCCGAAGCTTGTACTATGGGTACTAAACAACTGATAAACTTACTTAGATACTTTTTTTTGTAAATAAATACAAATTATACATAGAAAACACCCAGACCAATACAAACAGACATGTTCATGAACACAAATGTTTGTACTGTGCGGGAATCGAACACACGACTCTTGGCTCAGAAGGCAGAGGTCACTACCAAATGAGCCATCGAGCCAGCCAGAGAATGCCTACGCGGCATTTAGTCCGCCTTTTATACATTTTTTTATGTTCATCATCATCAGCCTATAACAGTCCACTGCTGGACATAGGCCTCTCCAGTTGTTCGCCACCAAGGGCAAACTTCTGGAGGATATACCCATAATCGACACGCTGGGCAGGCGGGTTGGCGATCGCAGGGTGTTTAGCTTCTTGCTCCGGTGACGCCGCAGCCCCTCATCGGCCTGTGGTTTTTAGCTACGCCTTCTATCGTGATGGTTTTACCGCCACCAGTCGGTTTGCCAGAGCCTCGTTTGTTGTTCGGCAGAACGCAGCACGGGCAGGTGAGGATGGCTTGGAGCGAAAAGATGATAGGTCGCTCCCTTACATCCCTTGGTTAAGAAGGCAGAGTTCACTACCAAAATTAGCCGTCGAGCCAGTCAGTAGAAGCCTTTGTCGACCAGTGCACTGCGATAGGCTGGTGATGATGATGATGATGACAGTGTGCCTACAGCGGTTTTGAATATCTAAATGTGGTCATCAACTTTTGCTGATTGTACGAACAAAAGCTCTAATAAAAGCTGTTACGGTCGGCCGATCCTAATCAAATAAAGCTCAACCATACCGTTTATTGTCAACTCATTACTGTTTTCCCGCCATCGTTGCGCAGTTTAAAACAAAATGGCGTGATCTAATGGTTTCGTTTTAGGGTTAATATTTAATTTACTTTTGTTTTTAAATTGTTTTCTTTTAGGGGTAGGTAAAGTAAAAAAGTGCGATGTAAGGGAGCGACCCATCATCTTTTCGCTTCAAGCTAACCTCACCTACCCGTGGTGCATCCTGCCGAATAACAAACGAGGCGCTAGCAACCGACAGGTGGCGGTATAACCATCACGATTTAAGGCGTAGGTAAATACCACAGGCCGATGACGGGCAGCAACGTCACCGGAGCGAGAAGCTACGCCCTGTGATCGCCAACCCGCCCTGCTCAGCGTGCGATTATGGGTAAAGCCTCCAGGTGCATGCCCAGTGGCGAAGGAGGCCTATGTCCAGCAGTGGACTGCGATAAGATGATGATGAAGTTTCTTTCACACTTTTGAAATTTACTTTTCATTGCACTTTGAAAGCATATCACGCACTCATTTTGCAAAATAGTTTTGTTGTTATTTCTCAAAAAAGGCCGATTTTCATCATCATCATCATCAGCCTATCGCAGTCCACTGCTGGACATAGGATTCTCCGATTGTTCGCCACTTTGATCAATTACCTGGAGGCTTTACCCATACCCAATCGCCACGCTGGGCAGGCGGGTTAGCGATCGCAAGGCGTAGCTTCTCGCTCCGGTGTCGCTGCTGCCCGTCATTGGCTTGTGGATGGCTGCAGGATGCACCACGAGCAGGTTAAAGTGGCTTAGAGCGAAGAGATGATGACTCGCTCCCTTCCATGTCGATTTTAATGGCAGACATCAAATAACATGGAAATCAAACACACTCGTCTACCCTTTTGAATAATACAAAACAGTATGTAGCATGTTCATACAAATAACGTTATTTTACGTTTCTAGTTCAATAAAAGCCATTTTCTTCTTTTGCTTAGAAGGTAATTCAATTTGATGTTTGCGTATCTATGGTAATACTGAGCAACGAATATTGACAGGGTTTTGCTTTATAGAGAGAAAATATACTTTTCTTTTGTAATATAAACGACTGGTTGTGGTATACTGTGGGAAATAATACAATTATTAGATTTAACAAATTAAACTTCGGTTTATTGCAACGGATAAAGTATTACAATGACTTGACGTTTTCGTATAGACAGCTGTAGCGCACAAAGTGGCTAAAAACGGAACTACAGTTTTTTTTTTTTATTTCGTTGTGGACATGGGCGATGTTTACATTCTTCCAACATATGTACCATCACGATTGAAGGCGTAGCTAAATACGATCGCCAACCCGCCTAACTAGCATGGCGATTATGGGTATATCCTCCAGATGTTTGCCCTAAGTGGCGAACAACTGCAGAGGCCTATGTCCAGCTGTGGACTGCAATAGGCTGATGATGGAATAATTTTTGAGGTTTCTAGTGTTAAATACAGCTAGTTTTTTTTTTTTAAGTTCGCTCGACATATTGGCTTCCCTACGCCTGATGGAAAGCGAAAGAGAAGCCCAAGTCGCTGTGACAACGGGCAAGTAACTGGTCAGTTACCTGTCAGTTGCCACCGCCATGCCGGCCCAACCCTAACCCCCCACGAGCTCCGGAAACCCTACTCACCGGCAGAAACACGACCCAGAGGTTTTGACTGCGGTATTCTATAGGGTGGAGGTCCTTCCCCGGACGGGCAGCTCAATTCGAGCGAAGATTCGCTATGCCCTACCTCTCTTATATACCTATACAACTTATAATATACGGTAGGTACAAAAAACATCGATTCTTGCGATTTCAGCTTCACAATCGGCGGTGGGGTTCATCGACCTTTACTCAAACTGATATTTAATGGTTACTATGCATTGTGTAGCACATTTATTTATTTTATTCGTGATTCAATTTCATTTACGACTGTTAAGAAGACTTATAACTTATCATAAAATTGGAAAGAGTTATTCTTTTATTCGCGTGTATGAAACATGTTATTTTCATTTTCTTTTGACGTGCACATAACCTTTAATTGAAGAGTAACTGATATTATTTAGAAGAAAAAATATTGGTTTACCTATTTGTCATTACTGTACTGACGCCTGTCAAATTACTTTTGTTTCGTATTTAGAAGATGAATCTGTGCGCACGCATGGTCGATCTGTTTTTTTTTGTATCATTAAAGAGGTAGGTATAAATTTTATGGTATAAATATAAGGTTTAGTTTATAAATATTTTGTGCTACAAAGTTCGTTGAAATGATAATAAATAAATCTGTCAAGAACCACCATAGAATCTATTAAGCGATACTTAATTAATTAATTAATAACAAGTCACGACCCAGCCCCCGTAACACGAAACGGTAAATTCCACGTTTGTTTATGTAAGTATATTTTACTATTCATACATTCCATTAATCGCATTAATACCGCGCCTTTTCCCCGAAATGCAGAAACGGTTACGCACTCCTATTTCTCGGAAAAATTAACGAGGGTGGACACTGTACTAACAATTACTACAAACAATACAATGCTTATTTGTATTTGATTTACAAACCGTTAAGTTACTGAGTTACCTACCAGACATCTTAGGGTACAATTTAGGCGGTTTTATCGATAGTAAGAGGTCTCTTACAGACAAACTACAGTGGTTCGTCACTTTGATCGAACATCTGGAAGCTGGGGACCTACTACAAAAAACGAAAACGATCGTTCGTTGAACGGATCGCGTATTTTTGCTCCCTAAATCCCTCTCATTTGTCCCTCCCGTGTTCTGATGTATCAATTAAATTGTTGAAAATCGACGTTGACGAATTTTAGTTCGTATAGGTATTCGAACACGGGAGGGACAAATGAGAGGGATTTATGGGGCAAAAATACGCGATCCGTTCAACGAACGATCGTTTTCGTTTTTTGTAGTAGGGCCCCTGTACTCATAATCGCCACGCTATTGGCAATCGCAGGACGTAGCTTCTCACTCCGGCGCGACGCTTCTTGACATCGAAATGCAATATAATAATTTGATTCTACTGCTGAGTTCAGAAATCAGACCGACAGAAAACTCTGCAATGTATGTGATGTTGTCTGATATTTATTTATGAAATTTTATAATTTATTTATTTTTTATAAAGCCCTTATTTAGGGCACTGCGTTTGAGTTTGGCTAGCTCGGTTTAGTTGTTTATAAAATACTAGCTGTGCCCGCGACTTCGTCCGCGTGGAATAGAGTTTTTCTCCTATTGTAAGGGAAGAAACTCTATTCCCCTTGGGGGTAGAATTGAGCAAAATCCTTACATAGTGGATGCCTACGTCATAACATCTACTTGCATGCCGAATTTCAGCCCGATCCGTCTACTAGTTTGGGCTGTGCGGTGATAGATCACTATTATTATTAACTCATTTATTCAAGTCAACAAGGACCAATTACAATTCATACAATTAATTAAAAATAACATAATATCATTAAATTAAAATAATAAAATTTAAAATAAATAATAATTCAAATAAAATCACAGCATTAGCCTGCACATGCACCATGTTGCAATGATACATGTACAGTACAGTACCTTTGAGTTACCTATATAAATTTAGAAGATATAGGATGATTGGGTCGGGAATTTATTATTTCAATTTATTAATTACACAGACTAAACTGGACTAGGTACCTCAGAAATAAAAGCTAAATATTACTAGACTAAAAGGTATTCGACAAGCATAGCAGAGCTACCTCTAAAACTATGGGCAAACTTAAAACTTTGAAGCCTCGGCAAATTTGAACAAACAACAAGTTTGTTTGTCTAAATTTGCCAAATTGAGGTAAGGGAGGGTTTTATGTAAATGTTATCAACAGGTTAAATTAATTAGAAGCTGTTTTACCCACTTATTTTGGGGTATTAAGTAGGTACCTTTAAAATGTTCGCTGTACGAGTATTTTAAGCGTGTAAGGAAAACAATTTACAAAAGTATTTTGTGATGATGTGTTTGCCCAAAGTGGCGAACAACTGGAGAGGCCCAAATCCAGCAGTGGACTGCGATAAGCTGATGATGATGATGATGACGTCCATGTGGGATCTTTACACAATCGAATAGAAAAAACCATGCAAAAATAGAAAAAACGGCATGGCGGTGCCAACTGACAGGTAACTGGCTTGGTTACCTGCCCGTTGTCGCAGCGACTTGGGCTTCTCTCTCGCTTTCCATCAGGCGTAGAGTGGCCGATATAAATATAAATAAATATCAGACAACATCACATACATTGCTCCGATCCCAATGTAAGTAGCTTAAGCACTTGTGTTATGGGTATCAGAACAACGAAGGTACCACAAATAAATACTTAAATACAAATATAAACACCCAGACACGGAACAAACACAAGTATTCATCACACGAATGTTTGTCCCGGGTGGGAATCGAACCCACGACCCTTGGTTCAGAAGGCAGGGGTCACTACCAATTGAGCCACCGAGCCTGTCTAATATGCCGTGCTCCTACAAAAAAAAACCAACGAACGAACGCTCCTCATCGATAATATAAAAGTTTTCTACTTGAGTGCTTCCAAGAAAGCTCTGTGCACTATCTAGACTTCCAAAGTGTGCATTTTCAAACCACATGGCGAAGAATAAATGTATGTATTAAAGTGTCACACCCTAGGTACACTCCACAATAGATAAATCTCGAAGACAGTCCATAAATTGTGGATGTTCCAACGCTTGGTTTGCGGTTTTCTTCGAAACTGGTGCCATTTCGATTAAAATTTTAAAATGGTAGAAGATAATTCGAATGGAAACGCTTTTGAATATTCGAGTAGGCTCTTAATCTTATCTTTTCCTCTTTATTGTTTGACAAAATAATTAATGAGGGGGGAAAAGGGGAGTAACAGCTTTGCATCATTACCATTCCGTGGTGTAACGGAAAAGAAATAAAAGAATATAATTCAAGAGAGGTAAGGCATAGCGAATCTTCGCTCGAATTGAGTCGCCCGTCCGGGGAAGAACCGTCACCCTATAGAATACCGCAGCCAAATGACCTCCGGGTCGTGTTTCTGCGGGTTTCCGGAGCTCGTGGGGGGTTAGGGTTGGGCCGGCATGGCAGTGGCAACTGATAGATAACTGACCAGTTACTTGCCAGTTGTCACCACGCTTGGCAGACGGATTGGTGACCGCAGTAGGTTTTATTTGTACACAGGTAAAAGCTGCAGTCCGATTTCTGAATATTCTCTTTAGTGTCGTCTTTCGAAATCGGAACATACAATATGTACTTATTTCATGATGTTTAAATAATAAATAAAATTATTTTTAAAAAAAAAATTAAACCGACTTCAAAAAAAACACAAACGACCAAAACTAAAAAGCGATAAATAACATAAGTAATTCTATCCTTAATACATAATTATTTAAATATTACAATTATCACTTATTTTTGAAGTCGGTGCCAGCCTCTCGGTAGCTAACGTAGACTGTTGTTGTAGGTATGACGCGCGCGGCCGGCAAATCCACACGACAATATACATTTATTTGTTTGACTGGCACCGACTTCAAAAATAAGTGATAATTGTAATATTTAAATAATTATGTATTAAGGATAGAATTACTTATGTTATTTATCGCTTTTTAGTTTTGGTCGTTTGTGTTTTTTTTGAAGTCGGTTTAATTTTTTTTTTAAAAATAATTTTATTTCTCTATTTTTAGTTGCGTTAATGTGCTTTGACCTTGAATAAAGGCTAATTAATGTCCTTAAGAGTTTTACTTAGGAATGAAAAATTTTGCTTTAAGTCAAGTGAAGATTTTGCGATCTAGAATCAAGCATATCACTTACCAAATCACCTGCCCTATTAGCCCTGCATAAGTACATACTACTACCTAGTTTAATATCGACCAATGTCAGTACTGTCCCCTAACTCCTAACCGTTAAGGAGTTCTGTGGCTTCATCATCAGCACCAGATGTTGACGCCCGGAAGCATATACCTGACTAAAATATGATTACGTAACAAAAACACCATATGAGCATACAATTTTCGGTTGTTGCCCTCAATTTCTCCAGGATCCCATCATCAGATCCTGACTTGGTGGTAATGGGACCACCTCGGAAGTGTCCTCTATCGAACTGTCGAAAAATTTTTGAAATCCACCCATAATTGACGGAAATATCGGTGAACAAACATAAAAAAAAATAAAAAAAAAAAATATTATACATACAGACGAATTGAGAACCTCCTCCTTTTTTCGAAGTCGGTTAAAAAAGAAATCTATTACTTAAAATAAATCTGTAGAGAAGTCAATTCTGTACATGGAATATATTTTCAAAATAACTATCAGGGGGTGATTAGTGATCGATACTGATGCCAAAAATGCAATAAGTAAAATTTATGTCTGTCTGTCTGTCTGTATGTTGGTTATAGAAAAAAAAACTTCTGGACGGATTTTAACGAAACTTGGTACAATTATTCTTCATACTCCTGGGCAGGTTATACTATACTTTTCATTACGCTACAATCAATACGGCACGGGCAGTGACGGGGACTGTTGGGAAAACGGGAGAAATTTTTATCTGCATGTTTGATCGCGCATCACACGAGAACTGCATGGAATTGAATGCGGTTTTCACCAATGTATTGCTAGAGGTCTAACTTAATATTTAGGTACCATTTTATGGAAGTCCGTTATTTTTGAAACTCGATATCCACGCGTGCGACGCCGCCGGCACAGCTAGTGTTTCAATAAAATATGTTCGTTATACACGGTAGGCGGATCGCCGAATCTCCAACCTCAGATTTATAGATTGTCTTATGGATTTATTTCAGAGACATTTCAACCATTTCCTTCGCGCTACCGGGTAATGGGAATCCGATAGTTTTCCATTAAACTTGCGGATATGTTATCTAGTCGTGTGTAACTTCCGAGTTTCTTTGCGGAAAAGGTATGGCGTGAATTTTCTTTCTATAAATATACCATTGTGTAAGAATTGGCTTCTTATCCGGAGGTCGTGGGGTTAAAACCCTCCATGAATATACCTACATTTATACGATGTTTAAGAGTAAAATGTTAAATGACCGACTTTAAAAATAGGAGGAGGTTATTCATTCGACTGAATATTCTTTATTTTTGTTGTATATTTGTTATAACATATAAATAAAAATATAAGTACTATGTTTTTTTACACATAAACCTGTTTGTAAATAACTCTAAAATCAGAAATCATGAAACTAAACTCATGAAATCTCAACAAATCCCTTAGTGCACTCTTTTGACACCCAAAAAATGAAATGGGTCGGTGATTTTTGTTCCTTTCAGTTACCACTCAGTAACGAATAAGCAGATAGAACCAGGTTTATACCTTCCTCAAACCTGATCTGGTGATTATGGAAAGGAATGAGAATTATCTTCTCAAAAAGCCCCTCAAAGAATTCCCCAAGGCAGTTGCAAAGGAACATTTGCCTTTAAAATAAACCCCTCACTACATTATGTTCCTCTTCACACAGTTTACGATTCAAGAGCAATATTTATTGCGTTGAAGCGGCAGAAGTATGCGTTATAGGCACTTCAAAAGCTTATTATTTACTCACAGCTTCGCTTAAAAAGCGTTAACTCGCTGAAGTGTTGTGATTTGGTATTCAGGCAGCGTGAAGATGTGGGGGAAAATGCTTTTGATGACAAGAAAAGGGAGGAAATGTATAGGACTCGTATGTGTATCTAAATTGTATAATGTAAGGTGACCTATCATTTTCTCGTTCTAAGCCGAGTAACGAACGAGACTCTGGCAACCGACTGGTGGCGGATAAGCACAGCTAAATACCATAGGCCTATGTCCAGCAGTGGACTGCAATAGCTTCTCCAGGTATTCTCCACTTTGGGAAAACACCCGGAAGTAATACCCATAATCGTCACGCTGGACAGGCGGGTTGGCGATCGCAGGGCGTAGCTTCTCACTCCGGTAACGCTGCTGCCCGTCATAGACTGTGGTATTTATATACGCCTTTAATTGTGATGGTTATACCGCCACCGGTCGGTTGCCAGCGTCTCGTTTTTCATTAGGCAGGGTGCACCACGGGCAGGTGAGGTTGGCTTGAAGCGAAAATATGATAAGCTGCTCCCTTACATCCTTTTGCCAATGATTTCTCAAAGAGATCGCTCATAACGGTAGATAAGTACCCAAATTGTATTACAAATATCTATTACACGTAGTTGCATGAAGGTTTAGATCTAATCATAATTATAATCAAGTAAGCAGCGTTTAGGTTTGACTGGCTCGGTGGCTCAATTGGTAGTGACCCCTGCCTTCTGAACCAAGGGTCGTGGGTTCGATTCCCACCCGGGACAAACATTCGTGTGATGAACACTTGTGTTTGTTCCGTGTCTGGGTGTTTATATTTGTATTTAAGTATGTATTTGTGGTACCTTCGTTGCTCTGATACCCATAACACAAGTGCTTAAGCTACTCACTTTGGGATCGGAGCAATGTATGTGATGTTGTCTGCTAAATAGTCTGATATTGTCTGATATAGGTATGTACCTAATGCAAATCAAAACAACGACGGTACTTCAGACACATGTAACTAAATCAATATCAACATTTGAGAGCATAACACAAAACAAACACAAATGTTTGCCATATTAATGTCTGTCCCAGGTGTGATTCAATCAAAAGTAAGAGAGACAAACTTTATAACAATAAATTGAACGTAAAGGTACGAGTATGTTTGTTTTGTATTTCGGCATCGTAGCTTTTTTTTTTTTTTTTTACATGCCACGCTGGGCCACACAGCGCCACCTAGCCCCAAACTAAGCCGAAACTTGTACTATGGGTACTAGACAACTGATAAACTTACTTAGATACATTTTTTTTTTGTAAATAAATACATATTATAGGTACATAGAAAACACCCAGACCAATACAAACAGACATGTAAATGAACACAAATGTTTGTACTGTGCGGGAATCGAACCCACGACCCTTGGCTCAGAGGGCAGAGGTCACTACCAAATGAGCCATCGAGTCAGCTTCTAAACAGATAAACCGATTTTAATTTAATTTTCGAGAGACAAAGAGTCTTTGTTGTGTGCATTGATTATACTCCTACATCTGGTTTCAAATGCTGAAATATATTAGGTGTATTCAATACACAAAGAACAAGTTTACTTTATAGGTAATACGCTATAGTTTATTATTGATTTTCTTCATGAGCAAGAAGCTACGCCCTGCGATCGCCAACCCGCCTGCCCGGCGTGGCGATTATGGGTATATCCTCCAGATGTTTTCTCTAAGTGGCGAACAACTGGAGAGGCCTATGTCCAGCAGTGGACTGTAATAGGCTGATGATGATGATGATGATCTTCATAAGAATGCATATGTTTAATTTACTTTAAGCATATTGAAACATTAGCCTTTCGCAGTCGACATAACCTCGCCAGTTGTTCGCCAATTAGGGTCGACATCTCGAGGATCGCCACGCTGGGCAGGTGGGTTGGCGATCGCAGGGCGTAGCTTCTCGCTCCGGTAACGCTGCTACCCTTATCGGCCTGTGGTAAAGCTACGCCTTCAATCGTGAGGGTTATACCGCCATCATCCGGTTGCTAGAGCCTCGATTGTTGATACACAACGGTTAGTTGAAGGTGGCTTGGAGCGAAAGATGATAAATCGCTCCCTTACATCCCAATGGAATAAATAATATTATTTCGTATATTTATTTATTTATTACTTTATCTTCCAGCACAATACAGCCAATAATAACAACATGAGCAGAGGGGGAGCGTCATTAGGACACATAAATCACGGATTACCCGCTAAAGTGGTTTCCCATTAGGCTTTTCCTTCTAACGTTAATCAACATTTAACGATTTCAGCCATGCATTGTGTAAGGAATTCGCATAAGGATCTGTAAATGGAAATTGTTATGTTTCGATAGTAAAATGTATTATAATATTTATTAATAATAATATTTATTTATTTTCACACACAATACAATAACAAGAAAGAATTACAATTGGTTTAAATTACAATTTCATAAAAGAATTACAGTTTGTACAATTAAATTATTTAGTTTTAGAGTGTGATCTGGAGCCTAAGATAGGGCGACCCTGTATTTCCCTGTATCTACATTTGCGTGAGAGAGTAGGTGTGTGAGCGTAAGTGTGTGTAACTGTGTGTGTGTCTGTGGGTATATGACCCATTATTGTTTTATTATATTACAAAAATAATTATTTAGAGGTTGTAGTCCAGAGCGATGTAACGGGATGTAAAAATACCACAGGCCGATGACGGGCAGCAGCGTCACCGGAGCGAGAAGCTACGTTCTGCGATCGCCAACCCCGCCTGTGATTATGGGCATATCCTCCGGATGTCCCTGAGTGGCGAGCAACTGGCGAGACCTATGTCCAGCAGTGGACTGTGATAGGCAGATGTAGTTGATTGCAATCCAGCTGACAAAGCATTCCATAGTGTGCGGGGCAGAAAATAGCACAGAAGCACACATTTGTGAACTGCCAAGTATCAATATGGGGAAGGTAAGTTGTCGCACTACGGTTCAAAAAAATTAAAAAAAACTATGGTTCTACGGTTACTTCCGATTACATTTTAACGGATCGCGTATTTTTGCTCCATAAATCCCTCTCATTTGTCCTTCCCATGTTCGAATATACGAACTAAAATTCGTCAACGTCGATTTTCAACAATTTAATTGATATATTATAACACAGGAGGGACAAATGCGAGGGATTTATGAGGCAAAAATACGCGATCCGTTCAATGAACGATCGTTTTCGTTTTCTGTAGTAGGGCCCCAGATCTATTCCTGAAAGCAAGATCGATTCAGATGTGTCCGCCGGCCTTGCGGCTTAAGAAAAGTATCTAGTTTTCGAGGAATCCACGAAAGTGATTTATATCATTTTAACTACATACCTGACTTATATGTTCAAATTTATAACTTCTAATAATAAAACAACTGACAAGACAGGATTACCAGAGTCGTAAAAGTTAACACAAACAATGAACGTTGCGAATATCCGAATGGTTTCTGATTTAGAATAGGTGTTTTACTTTTAACTACATACTTTGGTGTAATGAAGATTCTGACCAATAGTTATTTATTTTTATCCGAATTAAAACAAAAGGAGCAGGTTCTCAATTCGATATTCTTTTATTTTTTAGAGTAGAGCTTGCACAAGGGCAATTTTGGTGGGAACAAGCAAGAAATTCCTAGGCCTATTCAGAGATCCTGCAGCAGCAAACACCTTTCTACTGACTTCGGCTATTTGCTTATTCCAGGATAGAGAGCAATCGAGGTGCAGGCCAAGATTTTTTTACATCCTATGTGCTTAATATATTTTAATGTGCTAATATAAAAAAAATTGTTAAATTTTCTTCTTTACTCAAAAACACATGACTCAATAAAGTCTAAAGCTAAAACAGGCTGCGGTTAACCACATGAATACAAAAAAGAATCTCATCACTCATGACTTAAGGAAACATTTTCTTTTAGCACTTTTCGCAGCGAGTTTTCTACGTCGGAATAAGGCCCATAGTACACGGCGTGTTTTAAAACGCGCCGACGACGCGCGTTTAGGTGGGATTTCTCAAGTATTTTAAATTCTAAATGAGGTGGACGTGTAGGTAATAGGTATATAGATAAAAATAGGTATCTAAATAAATACAAGAGACAGAGCCCAGGCTTATTTTGGTGACATTGGACTTCTTATGCTGTTTATTGCTCCTGCACGCGAAAAGACTCAATCCGACTGACTCATTCCTAAAAGTTTCAATCCGTGTTTCATTCAAATCCGTACGATTCATTAACTCCAGTAGTTCGCCACTTGGGAAAACATCTGGAGGATATACCCATAATCACCACGCTGGGCAGGCGGGTGGGCGATCGCAGGACGTAGCTCCTCGTCCCAGTAACGCTTCTGTCCGTCATCGGTCTGTGGTATTTAGCTACCCTTCTGCTAATTGTGATAGTTTCTAGCCTTCAATTGTGATAGTTTAGTCGCTCGTTGTTATTCAGCAGGATTTACCACGGGCAGGTGAAGTTGGCTGGGAGCGAAAAGATGATAGGCCCGCTCCCTTACATCCCTGTATTTCGTATATCTAATATTACACATTCTACGTTAGCAAAGCCGCGAATTGCAGCTAGTATTATTATAATAAAACGGCTACAAGCAAAGTGACAAGTAATTAAATACATTGTCACAGAGAATTAGGTATCTCTTTCGGTCACAAGGGGAGCCACACGGTGCCACTATAAAAGTGAATTTTTCCACATTCCCTTTTTGGTGGTGTGTTATAATTTATTCCGTTGGGACCGTCTAAGCAGGTGCATTAATGCAATGTTGGCAAGGGATTTGCACAGAACGTGCTGTTTCGTTGAATATCACACGGCATGTTTTTGCAGTCGGTATGAAGTGTGAAAAAGATAACGTATGGATTAAAAGCTGTACTTAAAGGTAAACCAAATGTAATGATGACGGGATGTAAGGGAGCGGCCTATCATCCTTTCGCAACATACCAACCTCAACTGCCCGTGGTGCATCCTGCCGAACAACAAAATACGAGCTGGCAACCGACTGGTAGTGGTATATCACAATTAGAGGCGTAGCTAAATACCACAGACAGACTACAGGCAGCAGCGACACCGGAGCGAGAAGCTACGCCCTGCGATCGCCAACCCGCCAGCCTAGCGTGGCGAATATGTATAACCTCCGGATGTTTGAATTAAGTGGCGAAGAATTGGACAGATCTATGTCCAGCAGTGGACAACAATAGGCTGATGATGATGATAAACGAGTGCTATAATAATAGGTATACAAAATTACTTTTTATTGGTTGTTTTTTCCGTAGCAAAAGGATCGTGTTTCATCATCAGCCTGCGATATCCACTATTGGACATAGACCTCCAACTCGTTGGTCTAACTGACGTCATAAACGGAGCATGATGGCCCAAGACTAGACAAGAACGGAACACGTGTGCTGGAAGAGAGTTTCAAAGCCTAATGGTTCATATGTAGGATATCCAAAAAATAAGGTTGTTTAAGTACTTAATTTCAGTTCAATCAAAACCGAAAAGTAGGTCAATTTTATCTTACACATAGACACCGGACAAGTGAGGCTAAACAAAAGAACATAAAAATAGACCACCACCTACGTTTGTTTCAAGTACTTCTCAACAATATGCTTCTTAATTAATCATAAAATCACTTTATGAGACATCCTACGCATCGGAAGTCTGTTGATCTTTGAATCTAAATATAGGTTTTCGAGAAATTCAACAGCAGCTAAATTGGTTACATTGGTTGTCCTTTTGGACAACGAAATTCCAAGCGGAAACATTCTTGATCGTTGTTTGAAATATTGGCTCAATTGTCAAAGTTTTCGGTAGCCATCGGTTGTTTCCTTTTTTTATAGTGGCTCGACATAATGGCTTCCCTACGCCTGATGGAAAGCGAAAGAGAAGCCCAAGTCGCTATGACAACGGGCAAGTAACTTGTCAGTTACCTGTCAGTTGCCATGTCGGCCCAACCCTAACCCCACGAGCTCCGGAAACCCCTACTCACCGGCAGAAACACGAACCGAAGGTCATTTGGCTGCGGTATTCTATAGGGTGGAGGTCTTTCCCCCGGACGGGCGGCTCAATTCGAGCGAAGATTCGCCATGCCCTATCTCTCTTCCGTATTTAGAATAGGACCAGCCCATTTCATCCCGTTGGTATCGTAAAATACTTAGGGGATAGATATCAGGAAATGGGCAGCGTTTACCTAGGTACAACTGCATTCAACAATCCGCCTGCCAAACCAAGGCAAATCCCCCAAATGACAATTGTCAATGGAGGAGCCATACATAGAACTGAAACTCAAAAAACCTATAGGTACGTGTGGGATTATCTATGTATTTGTAAACCGAATAGTTTGCGCGACAGACTCTTCAAAGTGGTAAAATGTGTGCCCCCCCCCCCCCCCCCCGTAACTTCTAAAATATGGGCATGATAAAACTGAAAAAAATGGTTTGAAATCTAGGCAATAGTTGTTTTTTAAACGTCATAAATCAAATTACCTATTTTTTTTTTCATTCAATCAATCCTACGTGCGCGAGTGCGATCTCGCACTTGGCCAGCTTTTCGTTCGTTCGATTGTCACAGCCAACCTACAAGCTTCTAAATTACGCCATTTACAACAGAATGCAGAGGCATTAAGAAATAAACGTATTGAAACTGAATGGTGCTCGTTATGCGCAAAAAGTACAAAATGGCTATATTTATTATTCCAGCAACGGAGATCTCGGAATTACACTTGCTTTCAAACCGGCTCACGTAACAGATTACCACCTCGAAAAAACTCGTGTTTACATACAATATTACTTAGCTGATACGTTCCTATCAATTTTATAGGTAAAATGGAATGTTTATCCAAGTATTATCACTATTACATAGTTTTGGATTTTTAAAAAAGAAGAGCTTTCAGGATGACCCACTCCACCTGATGGTAAGCGGTCGTGAGGTCCAAACTTTAGGTCGCCCTCACCCTGAAGACCAAGGTTGTCCAAGAAACAACTAAATTCCAATCGTAAATATTCTTGATCGTTGTTTGAAATATTGGCTCTAATTGTCAGAGTTTTCGGTAGCCATCGGTTGGGTGCTTTTGCTTTCCGTATTTAGAATAGGACCAGCCCATTTCATCCCGTTGATATCGTAAAAGACTTAAGGGATATCATTAAATGGGAGCGTTTACCAAATAGGACCAACTGCATTCAAAAATCCGCCTGCCAAGCGTTACTAAGGCAAATCCCCCCAATTGACAATTGTCAATGGATGTAAGCGGTCGTGAGGTCCAAAATTTAAGTCACCCTCACCCTGAAGGCTCACTGAGATGCCGTTTCACGCCCCGCCTAAAGAACCCAGGCTTTTAAGAGGAAGGAAACACATGAGCTGGAAGGGCATTCCATGACTTAGTTACTGGTTAAAGTGTAAAAGTTTTACAAAAAAATTACATTCAGAATCCGCTTGAATTCAGCGGTTAAAGATTTGAATTAGCCCCGCTTACCTATATTAATTTACGATCATCCCCAAATAAATCTTATCAAGCTTTAGAAATCACGGTATTTACAGCCTCTCGAAAAAGGTCGTATATTGAATGGGAAAATAAATTCTACTGGCATTACGATAAAACCTATGATTCGGGAGTTAAAGATCATGAAAATTGGCCAATTTGTATGGAAAAACGATTATGCCGCAAATCGAAATACATTTTAACCAATAAAAAACGTCACAGATCTTCGACTTGTGTCCTCTAAGGCTGAGATTTAGCGTTTTCCTAACAAAAGATAGGCTTAAATGTGAATTTTATTGTAGGTATGTATAATTTATTTACAAGAAAAGTGGTACAATAGATTTTGCAATGGCATGCAAACTAGCTGATGATTTATTAACTTTCATTCTCATTTACATCAGCCTATCGACAGTCTACTGTTGGACTGGGGTTTAGCCCTTGCAGTTATTTATCACTTTGGACATGCCCTGAAGGCTGTACCCATAATCGCCACGCCGGGCAGGTGGGTAGGCGATTGCAGGGCGTAGCTCCTCGCTCCGGTGACGCTGCTACCCGTCATCGGCCTGTGGTATTTAGCTACGCCTTCAATCGTGTTGGTTTTTCCACCACCAGTCGGTTGCCAGCGCCTCGTTTGTTATTCGGCAGAATGCACCACGGGCAGGTAAGAATAGGTAGGAGCGAAAAGATGATAGGTTGTTCCCTTACATCCTTACATAATATACTCTCCCGATAACAGCCAATCTCCGAGAAAAACAAAGAGAAGCTCAAGTCGCTGTGACAACGGGCAAGTAACTGATCAGTTACCTGTCAGTTGCCACCGCCATGCCGGCCCAACCCTAACCCTCGGCTGCCAATGCAGCACTCGCCCCACGATCTCCTAGACCCTACTCACAACACGACCCGGAGGTCATTTGGCTGCGGTATAGGGTTGAGGTCCTCCCCCAGACGGGCGGCTCAATTCGGACGAAGATTCGCTATGCCCTACCTCTTTACTTACTTACTTTGATGGGATATTAAAGTGATTGCCAGAGATTTATGATGACACGATCTTCTACATTTATTCAAACTTTATTGCACAAAATGGTACAAAAGGCGGACTTAATGCTAGGAGCGTTCTCTACCAGTCAACCCTTGAGTCATGCATAGAGCAGATCTGCGGTGAGTGTACAAGAGGAAACATTGTAAAAGAAAATACACTAACGATCGTTACGGCCGTATTCACAAACGTTACTATGCGACGCGCGGAACGCACAGTGCTCAAAATCCTATACGTTTTTGGGTACCTCTGCGTTCGTGCGACGCATAGTAACGTTTGTGAATACAGCCGTTAATGACATTGTAAGAGAAAATTCACTATAATCTACCATCTTATGTAGACCATCTGTCTCATTATACACATTACGACACCCTGAATTGCATGTTAGACACCAATAAACTCAAATGTAGGTACTCGTACCCCTACCTATTGTCAACGCGATAATCCGTCGCCCGCACAAATTACTTGTTACATCCCAAATTAGAATTTGCCACTTTATTTTACACTAGCTGTGCCAGCGACGTCGCACGAGTGGATATTGGGTATTATTAAAATGTTCCTAAACTTTAAGAAGATAAGACTTTAACTTCTAGCAATATATTGGTGAAAACCGCATTCAATTCCATGCAGTAGTTTTCGTGTGATGCGCGTTCAAACATACAGATAAAATATCTCCCGTTTTCCGAACACTTTCCTTCACTGGTCTGCTCGTATTGATTGTAGCATGATGAAAAGTATACATAACCTGACTAGGAGGAGGAGTATAAAGAATAATTGTAACAAGTTTCGTTAAAATCCGTTCAGTAGTTTTTGTTTCTATAACGAACATACAGACAGACAGACGGACAGACAAAAATTTTACTGATTGCATTTTTGGCATCAGTATCGATCACTAATCACTCCCTGATAGTTATTTTGAAAATATATTCCTTGTACAGAATTTACCTCCCTACAGATTTATTATAAGTAGGTATAGACTAGCAGTTTTCTACACCTTCGGTTACATTGTTCAAATTTTACCAAGGATCCCTTTTTCAAAATGAAATGTAGCCTATGTCAAATTGGAAGAAGTAGCATTCTATTGGTGATAGAAATTTTTAAATCGGCCCAGTAATTTTTGAGCCTATTCATTACAAACATACAAAAATAGGTACAAATCTTTCCTCTTTATAATAATAAGTGTAGATTGCCCTATTTCAGTTCGAAGTACATAACCAAATTTTGGTGTACCTAGGTAGGTACATGGAGATTTTTTTACATTAACTAATTTTTCCAAAATTTTTGATTTAAGTAGGTCGTTATTTTATTAAGAGTGCGATATGTGGAATCATAAATGGAAACAATTAATAAGTTTCTATAAAATAGAAGTCCTGTGAAAAAAAAAGTGTTGAAATGCAAAAGTGCAATTATAACTAGTGAATCTATTTGCAGAGAAAGTATTAAAATATTTTATTAATCTAGTAATAATCTTGTAAAATTTTATTGGCCTTATATAACATGTAACGTCTTTATTTAAAAATCATACAAGTAACATTACATGTTATCCCAATGCGATAGTGTAGGTTAAATATACTTTATTAAAAAATTATAAGTTACATACAACCTATCAACCTTATAACATTTTTTATTAATACACAATCATCTTTTATAAGAAAGAATAATTGTAATAAGTATTTGTTCTATTTTAGATAATAATTGTGCATCCCTCACAATATATTAAATACTGCATCGCTGTTTAACTCCCTAATAAATTCTAATAAAAACAATCAAACACCTACCTGATTACAAAGAAAAACACAAAGCACAGACTTCACAGCACAATCAACTAAAACCTCTTTTCACATAAAACTTTTTCACAAATACAGCGAAGTAACGTCACTTTATTATGTGGGGAGCTTCGGCGTGCGTCCGTTTCGCTTCGCGTCTTTCACTCAACTGAAGCACTGTACGGTGGTCGAACTTTCGACTATTCAGCGGATAGCCGACCACAGAAACGAATGTTTACTTGTGTTTAAAAATTTAGAACGAAGCTGCGTGCTCCCGATTTAAGATTCGTAAGGTTGTGTCGAAGAGTCGAAATTTGATCTGAAGTTTCGAGTAGCGATTGAGAAGTGTGTAGAAAATGCGTGGCGTGCGAAAGTAACTTACTTGCACTGAGGACACTGAAGTAAGTAATAGTAAATGTTCCAACTGGTACACTCATTGCAATTAAACTGAAGTAATGGTAATGACCACAGACCGATGACGGGCAGCAGCGTCACCGGAGCGAGAAGCTACGCCCTGCGATCGCCAACCCGCCTGCCCAGCCTGCAATTATGGGTATATTACTTCCTTACGTGGCGAACAGCTGATGATGAATAGTTTATATCACAAATTGTCAGTCTGTCTGTCTATCTATAATACCTACCTTCTTTGTTAAATTATTGTGCTTTGTTTAATAAAGAATATTTATTTATTTATTTATTTAATCTTTATTGCACAAGGAAAGTACAAATGGCGGACTTAAAGCCGTGTGGCATTCTCTACCAGTCAACCTTGGGCGAGCCAGAAATCTATAAAGTGGTGCGGTAATAGACTTACTAACAACAGCTATAATATATCCACCTATATATAAGTACTGCACATACCTACATATATA
>CM062098.1:10689799-10773837 GCA_031163375.1 Conogethes punctiferalis
TAACCACCTATATATCAGTCCTGCACATAACTACATATATATTCCTTAAATGAATATTACATTACTAAAATACTTATGGTAGAAGATAACAATATACAAATAATATAATATTATAATATATATATATATATATATATTATATATATATATATATATATACTATATATATATACTATATATATATATAGTTACACACATATATATATATATATATATATATATATATATACATAATAATAAAATATATTTTTATTCAGACATAGACATCAAAAGAAAGGTTGATATAACAAAGACTACAGACTCAGACAGCACTACTTTAGAAAAGGAGGAATATCTATCTATCTAATGATTGCCGTCCCAGGATTCAAAGGATCGACCAAATTGGGTTTTCTGTGAAGAAAATAAATAAATAGCCCAAGACAAGCTTGTACTATGAGTACTTAGACAACTGATAAACTCACTTAGATACCTTTTGGTACATCAATATCTACATATTAAACCAAACAGCATTTCATACACACAATTATATTGTATTGTGCGAGGATCGAATCCACGATCCTCGGCTCAGAAGGAAGACGTCACTACCAAATGACCCACCGGGCCGGTCTACGTGGTCATAACTACGAAAACACGATGACTACGAAATCTCGTAGCGGCATCTACTGATATCGTAGACATTAAAAGCATAGATAGCAAGCGCAAGAGACAAGCCAATGATTAATGTATATTTTTGAAAAAGAGGCAAAATTTATGAGTTACTTGCGGCACTTCTTCTCATCAGGCCTCATCCTTATCACGTCGAAGTGCTAGTAGGGAAAAAAAAAGTTTGATGTGCAAAAGAATTTACGAGTGAATCTATTTGCAGAAATAAATTATTTTATTTTTATTAAACTACTCCCGTATCCTTTAGCGGGAAATTAACTTTTTTGCGTCCCAAAATAGTCTAAAATCCTAGGAAACTAGTACAGATACAATCAAACTTTTGCCCAAAACCTTAAAAAAGAGCATTAGACATATTGATCTTGTCCGAGTGGTTTCAGGGTTTAAAATAGGACCACTCCTATGCAGGGCTGATCATGAAAAAACGTAGGTGTATCAAAAGTAATTATATGTAGGTGTATCAACTTTAAGTCCCTATTTATAAACGATAGAAACAAACTAAATCATACGACTTATTAAGTACATCTGCGATTTCACACATAAATTTTGTTACAGCGACTATTTCAAACGACATTGAATTAGTCCGAGTTTGCCATATCGCAGAATTAATTTTAAGACTCCAAAAAAGGTTAATCGTCTTTAAAACTTTGTCCAGTCTGGTTTAAAAATGAGACAACAGATTCTAAGCACGACATATCTATTTAAACTAACTTTAATTGACTTATAGGACTAATGAGCTTCGCTTACACAGGACAAAGAACTAATTTAGATCTAGATAAATCCTCCTAGATTATTTGTAAAAAAAAAACAAACAAATAACCCGAATCGACTGGCTCGATGTCTCATTGTACAAACATTTGTGTTCATGAACTTAATGAATTGAATGGTCTGGGTGTTTACTATGTAGGTATAATATTGTATTTTTTTACAAAAAAAAAATTATGTAAGTAAGTTTATTAGTTGTCTAGTACCCATAGTACAAGTTTCGGCTTAGTTTGGGGCTAGATGGCGCTGTGTGGCCCACCGTGGCATGTCTTGGGTTATTTTTAAATAACCCCTTAGTGTGCTTCTACGATACCCATGGTATGAGATGAGGTGGTCCTATTCTAAATCCGGTTTATAAATATATGGTTTACTGATAGCATTATCATCATCATCGGCCTATTGCAGTCCACTGCTGGACATAGGCCTCTCCAGTTGCTCGCCAGCCAGGGCAAACTCCTGGAGGATATACCCATAATCACCACGCTGGGCAAGCGGGTTGGCGATCGCAGGGCGTAGCTTCTTGCTCCGGTGACGCTACTGCCCGTCATCGGCCTATGGTATTTAGCAACGCCTTCTATCGTGATAGTTTTACCGCCACCAGTCGGTTTGCCAGAGCCTCGTTTCTTGTTCGGCAGGATGTACCACGGGCAGGTGAGGATGGCTTGGAGCGAAAAGGTGATAGGTCGCTCCCTTACATTCCCGTACTGATAGCGTATCGTTTTCATGAGGGAAAATAACCATCAAAAAGTGAGGTTGTATAAAAATAACTCTTTCTTTCCATTTTTTTTTATCGGCCTAACAAATTTTATTAAGCCTATGCACTGAGGAAATCCAGCACGTGACTTCGGCCACACGCCGTGGCTTATGGAATGGCGACCCCATTACCCCCCACCATATTTGCACTTTAAATCTATTAGGCCAGTTTATCGCAAAGCTTCGGTTTGGAATTCTCCCGTTTTCGTATCACAGCCTATTATGCATTTCTGACTGATATTAACTTCATCTAAATGCGAGTCAGTCTTGCGCACGAAGGGTTACCAATATCAAAATAGGCATAATATTTTTTTTTTTATAAAAAGACCGTTCAGGATGACCTTACTCCACCTGATGGTACCTAAGCGGTTGTGAGGTCCAAATGTTAGATCGACAGGCACATTAGGGCGCCTGTCACCCATACCCTAAAGGAACACTGAGATGCCGTTTCACGCCCCGCCTAAAGAACCTAGGATTGTAAGAGCAAGAAAACATAATGAGCTGGAAATATTACGTTTTTCGTAAGAGATACTCAACTGCTGTATGCAAAGAGCCCAGAATCGGGCGAAATGGTGTACAATTGGAGGGGCTATGTGTAGCAATCGACTGTGGGAGGTTTTATGTTTCTATAGCACCTTGACATAATGGCTTCCCTACGCCTGATGAAAAGCGGAAGGGAAGCCCAAGTTGCTGTGACCACAGGCAACTGGTCAGTTACCAGTCAGTTGCCACCGCCATGCCGGCCCAACCCTAAACCCTCACAAGCTCTAGAAACCCTACCTACCGGCAGATACACGAGTCGGAGGTCATTTGGCTGCGGTATTCTATAGAATACCCTATAGGGTGGAGGTCCTTCCCCGGACGGGCGGCTCAATTCGAGCGATGATTCGCTATGCCCTACCTCTCTTAGACATTACGAGTATCTAATACTCGTTACCATTGAACGAATCATCATCAACCCCAAGATAGGTAGGGCGTAGTAATCGACAACCTGCCTGCCCAGCGTGGCGATTATGGGTATATCCTCCAGGTGTTTGCCCTAAGTGGCGAATTAACAGCTGGAGAGGCCTATGTCCAGCAGTGAGCTGCAATAGGCTGATGATGATGAACCCAGCAGCAACCCAGAGAAAGTGAGCATTTTAAATTCGGCAATCAACAACTAAATATCTACTCTAAAACTAGAATAGATACTATTGCAATTCCGAAACTGCAGTCCATGCACACTGAATTTGATTAGCCGTGCATTGGTGATTGCGGCCAACAACTGGCCAAATTGAAAAGACAAATTAAAAAAAGCGACCAAGTGCGAGTCGGGCTCGCGTACGTAGGGTCCTGTACCATTGAGTCGATGGCGCATTTTGGTACACCCAGGACGAACATTGGTGTAATGAGTATTGGTGTTTGTTCCGTGTCTGGATGTTTATAATTGCATTTAGGTATAATATTTTGTGGTACCTTCGTTGTTATGATCCCCATAACACAAGTGCTTTAGCTACTTACTTTGAGATAGGAGCAATTTATGTGAATCTATTATTACTTGGTGCAGATTTTAATAATTATAAGTAGATAGCAAAAAAAAACATTTTTGTTGTATTCTCATACCACTAAATACTTACCAATTTCTTTTATTTTTTTTTTTATAATCAAGGCAAAAGTACAAAAGGGTATTTTGTGATTTTTTTAAAGTTTATTGATAATATTGATTTAATATTTATTAAAAAAAAAATCAGTATTTTTTATTATAGCGGCAACATAAATACTTTGTAAAAATTTCGATTGTCTAGCTATCGCAGCTCTTGTTGAGATAAGCCTGTAGACGGACAGACGGACAGCGAAGTCGTAATAATAAGGTTCCATTTTCACCCGTTGGCTGTGCTTTGGGTAGGTACGGAACCCTAAAAACAAACAAAAACGAAAAAAGACCGCACGTGACGTTCCGTTGTCCGCCATTTTACTGTTTCCGTGGGAAAATTTGAAATTCGCAGGGAACGGTTGCGATTTTAAACATGGCTGCACTATTTTAACCACAAACAATTATGAAGTAGAAATGTTTGGGCAGCTGTTGCCAAAGCCACACATATTAATGGATCATCATAAATGTACACACGAATAAACAAATGAGCAATAATTACTTATGTAAGGGAACGACATAAGTATCATCTTTTCGTTCCAAGCCACCCTCACCTGCCCGTGGTGCATCCTGCCGAATAACAAACGAGGCTCTGGCAACAGACTGGTAGCGGTGTAACCATCACGATTAAAGGCGTAGCTATTTATCTATTTTAGGTATTTACCACAGGCCGATGGCGGGCAGCAACGTCACCGGAGCGAGAAGCTACGCACTATGATCGCCAAACCGCCTGCCCAACGTGGCGATTATGGCTAAAGCTAAAAAGACGTTTGCCCAAAGTGACTTACAACTGGAGAGGCCTATGTCTAGCCACTGGACCGCGATACGCCGATGATTATGACGAATTAATTTCGCTAGGGACTGAAGTGAAAAGCTTAAATTCAAAAGAAAGCAGTCATTGCTGTGTCTCCATTTTCCACTTTCTAGCAAACGATCGCACCCAAGCCACTTTAATGATTACTAACGACGCATTTAAATTACTTATGTCAAATCTATATCCAAGTATTGATTAAGATTCTCGCCGAAGCTAATCCTAGTTATCAACATTTACAAAGAGTGACAGCCACGTATTAATTTGTTTACTCCGCTTAAGGGGGCTTTAGATTAGCTTATTTTTTTTCTTTTATAGTAGCTCGACATAATGGCTTCCCTACGCCTGATGGAAAGCCAAAGAGAAGCCCCAGCCGCTGTAACAACTGGCAAGTAGCTGGTTAGTTACCTGTCAGTTGCCACTGCCAACCCTAACCCCCCCACGAGCTCCGGAGACCCTACTCACCAGCAGAAACACGACCCGGAGGTCATTTGGCTGCGGTATTCTATAGGGTGGAGGTCCTTCCCCGGACGGGCAGCTCGATACGAGCGAAGATTCGCTATGCCCTGCCTCTCTTAAACCCCGATGCAAAAATAGGGGTTTATAAGTCTGGTTGTTTTAGCGCAGGGAATCTGTTGTGTATTTTAACGTTCCGTGGCGACCTGTATTGTATTATCAGTGACCTGTCATGTCGTCGCTTCAAGCCACTCTTGCCTGTCCGTGGTGCATCCTGCCGAATAACAAACAAGGCTTTGGTAACCTTAGTCGATGATATGAACCTGGATAGCCATCACAATAGGAATGTTTTGGGGGGTCAAAATAATTACATTATTATTTAGTCCGTATTTTAGATCATAAAAATGTATTGGACACGTATTTTTCCTTTTTTCGATTAAAATAAAAAATAGCAAAGATACCAGGCATCAAAAGTTAGGAGTGGGAGTTTTTGACGTCACTCCGTCCCGTATAAAAGCCTCACCGAGTGACGTTACGCGTAATTTCAACGGGTTGTCATTTTTAGTCTAATTTACAAATAATAAAATACGTGTCTTTTATTTTTGAATAAGCTAAAAGACGGACTAATTACATTTTTTAGCCAAACAAGGCTATTGAAAGCGTTGGCTAAATAGCACAGACCAATGATGGACAGCAGCGTCATCAAAGCGAGAACCTACGGCCTACGTTCGCCAACCCACCTGCCCATCGTGGCCTGCCCATTATGGGAACATTCTCCAGATGTTTGCCGTAAGTGGCGAACAACTGGAGAGGCCTATGTCCAACAGTGGACTGCAATAGGTTGATAATGATGAATGAATGAATAATGATCTAAAACCGCCCTTAGTCTCTCAGCAGACAGTCTATAATTATGAAGTTCAAAAGATATCTATGGATATTTGGGTTTGAAAATGGAATATCCTTGAACGAAATTGCTGTCGTCCATTTTAATTTAGGCAAATTTTGATTTATTGTGGGTAGAGAAACTGTAGTTTGGTAGCAGATTTTCTTATTTTAGAAGCTGTGGAATTGTTCCTCTAGAGACGGTTGATTTGAATGAGTTATAAGTTGGAATATGTTTTTTTTTTTTTTTTAATTAGCCTGCACTGTCCCACTGCTGGGCAAAGGCCTCCCCCAATTCCTTCCAATCGTCCCTACCTGCAGCATGCTCCTGCCAACCTGGTAAATAGTGATCCAGATCATCACGCCACCTTTTCTTTGGCCTACCTCAATATTTATTAGTGAATGTTATTATCATATCTTAATATACATTAGGTACAAAATAGGTATTATTGTTATAATAAAATACAAGTAAATATCACACAAAATCACATAATTTATCCCTCTGATCCCAAAGTAAGTGGGTAGCTTGTGCTATGGGTATCAGAACGTGGAAGATACTACAATTATAGGTAGGTGGCTCAATTGGTAGTCAGCCCTGTCTTCTTAACCAAGGTTCGTGGTTTTGAATCCGTTCGATGCCCGGAACATACATTCGTGTGATGAGCAATTGTGTTTGTTACGTGTCTATTTGAACTTAAATATAGGTATGTACATCTATTTGTGGTACCTTCGTTGTACTGATACCCATGACAAGAGTGCCTAAAGAGATGTAAATTAATTGCAATTTTAATGTACATATTAAGCTATCTGACCGCGCGACTAGACTGATGGCTCGTTTGGTAGTGACCTCTGCTTTCTTAGCTGGTTTTGATCCCCGCACATTGCAGACATTTGTGTGCATGAACATGTCTGTTTGTATTGGTCTGGGATTTACTATGTATAATATGTACCTATTCAAGTACAAAAAAAAGTATCTAAGTAAGTTTATCAGTTGTCTAGCACCCATAGTACAAGCTTCGGCTTAGTTTGGGGCTAGATGGCGATGTGTGGCCCAGCGTGTCATGTCATGTCTTCAGTTTTATTTACAAAATAAGTACTTACTTTTTTATATATCTAGTAGGTAGGAACCTACCCATGTAGGTCCTAGTATAAGTAAGCTTCGGCTTAGTTTGGGACTAGGTTATCGTCCTATCCGTCTTTTAAACTTTTACCGGACGATTAAAAAATCAAACCCAAGTGTGAGCGGCGTTTCACCGAAGTTGCAACTTCGACGAAAGGAAAAAATATAGACGTGCAAAATACTTTCATATGAAAAATTATAGCAGCGCGGAAAGTCCCAAGTTCAATCACTACGCTTCTTTAATCTTTCCCCAAGTCAGACGTGAGAAAAAATCTCAAGATAAGCGGATTAGGGAGGTGGTCATTAGTTCGGCGGGAATCAATCACCCTTACGAATAAAAAAGACGGTCAAGTGTGAGTCTGATTAACAAAGTAAGGGTTCCGCGCTATACTATCCCACTAATATTATAAACGCGAAAGTTTGTTTGGATGGATAGATAGATGGATGGATAGATGGATGGATGTTTGTTCCCTTTTCACGCAAAAACTACTGAACAGATTTTAGTGAAACTTTACAAGAATATTGTTTATGCATCAGATTAACATATAGGCTATAAATTACAACGATTCATTAATTTTTTCATTTAGGGTTCCGGAAAAATATGTTACGGAATGATTAAAAACTTTTTGAATACACCATTGATACTGTCATTTCTTGACTTTGTCAGTGAAATTATCAATTTGACATGACATATACTGATATCGAGGTAGGCAAATGCGGAAATTCGCCACCAATAAGTACAAATAATTGTGAATTAAAATTGTGCGGCTTATTTTCGGAATGAAATCCTTCGGAAAATACTATATGCAAACTGCTATAACTGAAAAGACCACCAACGTAAAGGGATAACCACCGGCGTTGTCTACTAGAATATTGCTCAGTTTCAGAGGCACCTCATTCAGCAACAAATTGGAACAAACTTTCAGAATTTTGTACAGTCAAAGCAGATCTAGCATAACCCGTAAACAAGGCGGCCTGCATCTAATAATGAATCACAGTGACCAAGAACCAAAAACCTTACTGCAATCTCAGAAGGCTCACAACGGGCCACATGTCTAGCTCGGTTGCGACGAAACTGCGATCAGTGTATGCTTAATAAATATTTTTCTAATCCAAATTGTAATTTCTGTCCTCAATATACTAATATTATAACATTTCAGCCTAATAAAATCGTTTTAATTACGCATGTCGGAAGAAAATAACGCTTTGAAGTAAGTTAAGATTCATACACCGGCCAAGTGGTCGCTTTTTGGTCGGCGTGATACTTAAAACCTGTGTACTAACATGTACAATTATTGTACATAGTTAGGTACCACCTATAATTAAAAAATCTTAATTTTATCGGTAAATAATTTTCACATTATATTCTTAGGGATGCTCAGTATGACATAAAGAAACATCGAAATAAAAGATACTTAGTATTTTTAGCGTGGCTTCTCAAAATATGTTCATACACAGGATATCCAGATTCTGTTTAAGTTGTATAGATATAAGATTATTAAACGCACGTATTTTCCAAAAAGTATAAAATAAGTATCCGTATTTCTATATTGTATGGGAGTGACCTATCACCTTTTCACTCCAAGCCTTCCTCACCTGCCCGTGGTGCATCCTGCCGACCAACAAACGAGGCTCTAGCAAACCGACTGGTGGTGGTAAAACCATAACGATGGAAGGCGTAGCTAGATATCACAGGCCTATGACGGGCAGCAGCGTGACCGGAGCGAGAAGCTACGCCCTGCGATCGGTAACCCGCCTGCCCAGGTGGCGCTTATACCCATAATATCCTCCAGATGTTTGCCCTAGGTGGCGAGCAACTGAAGAGGCCTGTGTTCAGCAGTGGCCTGTAATAGGCTGATGATGATGATGATTTCTATATTAATCAATTTTAAACGTATCGCGCCGACGCCAGCCCTCTCCTGGCCGAAAATCGGCCACAATGACCATTCTCCAAGCAGACGCGTATGCACGAGATATTGAAGTGTACATGTTTATGCCCATACACAAGTGCATTACGTGCGGTTGCTCTGTTTGAAATAATGAGAATTCATAGTAGTAACTAGGTACGTAGGTAAGCACCATTTTTGATACCGTAAAAAGACTAATTGACTCAAAAAAAGTGCGGACGCGACATAACAATCTGATGACTGCTGACCCCAGTGGCGCATTATATCGGTTCCCGGTAGGATTCAATGTAGAAAACGAACTTTTTTAGATAACTCGAATAATTCAGGAAGACGTCGCTCTGGATAAGTCATCATCGGAACTTACAGTTAAAAGAACCATAGCTTAAGACCAGGTGATTCCTGAACAATGGGCCGCGGCTTCCAATGGCCAACCAGAGGCCAACATGATGTACCTACATTGTGTTTGTCCTGTGTCAACCTATGTTCACATTTCTCAGCACTCAAATCGAATACCTATATCTTCGTCATCTTTTGAGCATCCATTCGTAAGCGCGTGTGATAAAATAAGAGACAAAGACGCGTACGTACATGATATAATGACAGAGTAAGCTCTTCATGACAAACCGATGTTCACGCAGGCAAAGCCGCGGGCAGCAGCTAGTATTAAATACTATGTAGTCGTGGGATGTAAGAAATAATGACTTATGTAATAACGTAAATTTCTAAAATACATTTCTTTAAACCTAAACCTAAGCGGCGAACAACTGGAGAGGCATCATCATCATCATCAACCTGTGCACTCAATAAGTACACAATCACCAGTCTGTGCAGACTAGCCTGGAGGCCTTACCGACGTAAGGTCTCCAGGTGCTTTCCCAAAGTGGCGACCAACTTGAGAGGTCTATATCCATCTATAGCAATGAGCTGCATTAGGCTAATGATGATGGGATGTAAGGGAGCGGCCTATCATCTTTTCGCTCCAAACCAACCTCACCTGCCCGTGGTGCATCCTGCCGAATGACAAACGAGGCACTGGCAACCGACTCGTGGAGGTATAACCATCGCAATTGAAGGCGTAGCTAAATACCACAGACCGATGACGGGCGGCAGTGTCACCGGAGCGAGAAGCTACACCAGCGATCGCCAACCCACCGCGCTTCGCACTTCACACAAATCGCCACCATCAGGCCAGGCCCCAACGTGGCGATTATGGGTAGATTTATATAGATTATGGGTTGATTTTAAGAGAGGTAGGGCATAGCGAATCTTCGCTCGAATTGAGCGGCCCGTCCCGGGAAGGACCTCCACCCTGTAGAATACCGCAGCCAAATGACTTCCGAGTCGTATTTCTGCTGGTCTCGTGGGGGGTTAGGGTTGGGCCGGCATGGCAGTGGCAACTGACAGGTAACCAGTTACTTGCCAGTTGTCACAGCAACTAGGGAAGCCCAAGTCTTTTACTTTCCATCAGGCGTAGGGAAGCCATTATGTCGAGCTACTATAAAAAAAAAGATATAACTTCCAGAGATTAGCTCTAAGTGGCGAATAACTTGAGAGGTCTATATCCAGCAGTGGACTGCAATATTCTGATTATGACGAATGAATATATACTTAACTAGCTGGCCCGGCAGACTTCGTACCACCCATTATTTACCTTTTAAACCTACCCTGGACTACGACAAACATTTTAAAACCAAAAACAGCTCAATCGGCCCAGCCGTTCTCGAGTTTTAATCAGACTAACGAACATCAATTCATTTTTATTTATATAGATTGAATGTTTGTTTCAACCAGTTGGTTGCGATATGTTTATTACATCTAACGCCCTCTATATTCTATCCCTTTCGTCGCCTCGGAGATACGAAAACTTGATTTCCCCGTAGATGTAGACAATTTTTGGGCTGCCATGATGAAATATCGCCTCTGAAGGGTAGAGCTTGTAGTAAATCATATAATTTTTTATCTTGTAGATAAAAATAGGAAAGGTTGTTAGAAGAACGATTAATCATTAGAAAATTTCAAAAAGCTTTCTTCGATTTTTGATTTAGTTTGATAATCATTGAGTGTGAATTAATTAATATGGAATAATAGAACACATAAATACTGTTCTCGTGTTTGTTACAGTTTTGTTTTGAGCGATCTCTTCCAAACAACTTTGTAAACTCACTCAGAAATACAATTAATACAGATCTAAAAACAAAATGAACAACCAACTAGGAAGTACACCCTTTCGAACAAAAAAAAGAATTTTCCAAATCGTTTCACAAGTCTCGGAGATAATGTGGTAAGTATGTTATAAAAAAAAACAGTCAAATTGAAAACCTCCTCTTTTTTTGGAATCGGTTAAAAAATACTCGAATAACGATAACGTTCCCTAAAAGTTGCCTACACAATATTTAATCTGTTAAACATCCGTTTACAAAACGGAAGATTAAAATTGTTACCCTTAATTAGCTTCTCATTTCGCAAAAACATTTTCCGACAAACTTTTCTTGTTATGAGAAAATTGTGTCGGACATAATTATGTTTCCAATATAAGTTACACCTCTCTGTTTTCTAGTCTCTTCTAGAATAACTAAATGGAAGTTTTTTCATCACAATACCTCTTAAACACTAATTTTAGGGAGTTAGTAACCTCATTGGAATAGTTTAGGTTTTATTTTCATGCCGGGGTCACACATTGGACTCAACTTTGCGTCCAATATTGGCTATTATTTGAAATGTTCAAGCACTACATACTGGCTTCAATGTCAACTTTGTAACCAAACAATAGAAACAATAACCAGAAACTTACCGAGCGGCTTGATCCCTTGGCGCTGCGTCGAGATGTAGCATCACTCTGCATCTTCTATCGCATAATATATCATGGGGAGTGCTCCGAGGAATTGTTCGGAACTATTCCAGCCGCTGCTTTCCGGCATCGCTCTTCACGACAAGCTTGCCATCCGTACCATCTCGACACCTGGCAATCCACAACTGTGCGCTTCTCTCGCAATTTCCTGCCCCGCACGACTAAACTGTGGAGTGCTTTGTCGCCAGCGGTGTTTCCGGACCGATACGACCTTCAAATCTTCAAGAAAAGAGCGTACCTCTTTCTTAAAGGCCGGCAGCGCAGCTGTAACTCCTGATGTTGCAGATGTACATGGGTGGCGGTTATCAGTTACCATCAGGTGAGCCGTCTGCTCATCTGCCCCCTATTTCATAAATAAAAAAAAGACTACCTTCACTATTCTATTACTATCTATAGTGGCGATTATGGGAATATCCTCCAGATGTTTGCCCTAAATAACGTACAACTGGATATGTCTATGTCCAGCAGTGGACTACAATAGGCTGATGATGATGATAGGTACAACTACATTCTCCTCCTCCCGTTTTTACTTAGCGGGTACGGAACCCTACAATTGACTCTACCGCCAAATTCGGAAGGTGATTTCTATCTAGAAGAACCGGCAAGAAAACTCAATAGTTACTCATTTTCATTTCCAAGTTTTCGGGTTCGCTTGTTGGAATGGTCAATTTTAGAAATGAACTTTTCTAAATTGACTTTTGTCTGGGTGTTCTGGATTTATAGACACGTCTGGTACTCGGTAGGTACTATTATTGTTTTATTACGGAATAAGTAGGTAATCTGGATTTTAACCCTTCAGATCAAGACTTAAATAACACAACAAATAACTCGAGACGCTACGCTGGGCCACACAGCGCCATCCAACCTCAAATTAAGCCGAAGCTATTGTTACTAGACAACTAATAAACTTACTAAATAAAGATAAATGTTTATTAAATAAGAAATGAAAATAAAACAAGAGCCATATTCTTTACTATCACTTTTTCACCTGTTCAATATATAAAAAATCACTGTATTTTTTCCCATATTTTGTGAGGTGACAAAACCAGGATTTCGTTTAATAATCCAATTAAATTACATAAAACCACAACACTGTTTATTATTAGCTTATTTACACATTTCTAGCATAATTTCGTAATTATTTATGGACCCAATTATCGGATAATTAACAATTAACGCTATAATAGTTGGACACAAGCCGCACCCATTAAATACGGTTGGGTACGCTCCACATTTGGCGCCCAGCAGTGTTGGGACAAATCGGATATTATCGATAAAGAATTTTTGTCCGTGTGATTTTCGCATTTAGAATAGGACCCCACCACCATCTCATACCGTGATTGTTGTAGAAGACGACATCGGAGCGATATATAAGTAAATAAATAACCCAAGACATGCCACGCTGGGCCACACAGCGCCACCTAGCCCCAAACTAAGCCGAAGCTTGTACTATGGGTACTAGACAACTGATAAACTTACTTAGATACATTTTTTTTTGTAAATAAATACATTATTATACATAGAAAACACCCAGACCAATACAAACAGACATGTTAATGAACACAAATGTTTGTACTGTTCGGGAATCGAACCAACGACCCTTGGCTCAGAGGGCAGAGGTCACTACCAAATGAGCCATCGAGACAGTCAACCTATGTCCTGCGGTCGCCAACCTGCCTGCCCAGTGTGTGCCTAAAGCGACGAACAACTGGAGAGGCCTTTGTCTAGCAGTGGATTTTTGCAGGGAAAGACCCCAGATGACGATTTTCATTTGGCGGGTTTACGTTGGCCTCACGTCTAAGTATTGATAGGAAAAATGTTTGACGTGCTGAAGGAATATATTTTCGTGGATCTTTTTTTTATAAGAAGAGTTTTCAGGATGACCTCAACCCATCTGATGGTAAGCGGTCGTGAAGTCCAAAAGTTAGGTCGACAGGCACAACAAAACAAACCCATTGTGCCTGTCGCCCTCACCCTGAAGGCCCATTGAGATGCCGTTTCACGCCCCGCCTAAAGAACCCAGGATTGTAAGAGGAAGGAAACACATGAGCTGGAAGGGCATTCGATGACTTAATGCCACGGGGCAGGAACGAGGAACTGAACCTCTTGGTGCGCGCCACCATCGTCTGAATGGTATGCGGATGACAAAGCTGCCCATCACGTGTTGTTCGGGAGTGGAAAGGAGAGGATGGAACGAGTTGGAATAACTCTTCGGAGCATTCCCCATTATAAAGACGATAGAGAACACTTATTGCAGAAACAGATTATTTTAATTTATTTTATAATCAATCAGTAAAGTTAATTGAAAAACCTTTTTACAACGCAAAGTCATCTAAGCTACCATTTCAATTGGTACGAGTAATCAAGACCGGTGCAGTTCCAAGCTATTGTGCGTTTCAAGTTGTGTCTGACTCCCGGCGAAGCCTACACAGAGCTGTTTGATTACCAGATTGGATTGCACACAGACTTGTTCTGAGCCGAACTTGCCAGCCGGTAGAGGGTAAATATGATGTACTATCGGAGATTGATGCTTAAATTTGGCAGAAATACAGAGTATTGCAACCACAATGCAATACAATTTTATAGATAACATTTCCAATGTTATCTTCTATACTTTTATTAAATCTGTAAAGAGGTCAGTCCTGTTCATAAAATATATTTTCAAAATAACTATCAGGTGATTATTTAGTGATATGATCGATACTGATGCCAAAATTGCAATCAGTAAAACTTCTGTCTGTCTGTCTGCCTCGTGGTCTGCCTGTATGTTCGTTATAGAAACAAAAACTACTCCACGGATTTTAACGAAACTTAGTGCAATTACTCTTCATACTCCTGAGCAGGTTGTAGTATACTTTTCAACACACTACAATGAATAGGAGCAGAGCAGTGAAGGGAAGTGTAGGGAAAACGGGAGCAATTTATATCTGTATATTTGAACGCGCATCACGCAAAAACTACTGCATGGAATCGAATGCGGTTTTCACCAACGTATTGCTAGAGGTCTAACTTAAAATTTAGGCACCATTTTATGGAAGTCCGTTATTTTTGAAACTCGATATCCAAGCGTGCGACGCCGCCGGCACAGCTAGTTCACAAAAAAATATTCTTATTCTTATACGTAATAAATTTATTTAATCGAGGTTATAAAAGTCTCAACACTATTTCCGCCGCTCACATTAAATTAATTTAGTATGCAGAAACGCAGCGCTTGTATTAACCCCGTTTGATTTCATGCGTAGATTTTTTAACCCCATCCCACTAATATTATAAACGCGAAAGTTTGTTTGGATGGATAGATGGATGGATAGATGGATGTTTGTTCCCTTTTCACGCAAAAACTACTGAACAGATTTTAGTGAAACTTTACACGAATATTGTTTATGCATCAGATTAACATATAGGCTATAAATTACAACGATTCATCAATTTTTTCATTTAGAATTCGGGAAAATATGTTACGGAATGATTAAAAACTTTTTGAATACACCATAGATACTGTCATTTCTTGACTTTGTCAGCGAAATTATCAATTTGACATGACAGGTACTGATATCGAGGTAGGCAAATACGGAAATTCGCCTCCAATAAGTACAAATAATTGTGAATTAAAATTGTGCGGCTTATTTTCGGAAGGAAATTCTTCGGAAAATACTATATGCAAACTGCTATAACTGAAAAGACGACCAACGTAAAGGGATAACCACCGGCGTTGTCTACTAGAATATTGCTCAGTTTCAGAGGCACCTCATTCAGCAACAAATTGGAATAAACTTTAGGAATAAAATTGTGTACAGTCAAAACAGATCTAGCATAACCCGTAAACAAGGCGGCCTGCATCTGATAATGAATCACAGTGACCAAGAACCAAAAACTTTACTGCAATCTCAGAAGGCTCACAACGGGCCACATGTCTAGCTCGGATGCGACGAAACTGCGATCGTGTATGCTTAATAAATATTTTTCTAATCCAAATTGTAATTTCTGTCCTCAATATACTAATATTATAACATTTCAGCCTAATAAAATCGTTTTAATTACGCATATCGGAAGAAAATAACGCTTTGAAGTAAGTTAAGATTCATACACCGGCCAAGTGGTCGCTTTTTGGTCGGCGTGATACAATTATTGTACATAGTTATGTACCACCAATAATTAAAAAAATCTTAATTTTATCGGTAAATAATTTTCACATAATATTCTTAGGGATGCTCAGTATGACATAAAGAAAAATCGAAATAAAAGATACTTAGTATTTTTAGCGTGGCTTCTCAAAATATGTTCATACACAGGATATCCAGATTCTGTTTTAGTTGTATAGATATAAGATTTATTAAACGCACTTATTTTCCAAAAAGTACAAAATAAGTATCCGTATTTCTATATTGTATGGGAGTGACCTATCACCTTTTCACTCCAAGCCTTCCTCACCTGCCCGTTGTGCATACTGCCGACCAACAAACGAGGCTCTGGCAAACCGACTGGTGGTGGTAAAACTATAACGATGGAAGGCGTAGCTAGATATCACAGGCCTATGACGGGCAGCAGCGTGACCGGAGCGAGAAGCTACGCCCTGCGATCGCCAACCCGCCTGCCCAGGTGGCGCTTATACCCATAATATCCTCCAGATGTTTGCCCTAGGTGGCGAGCAACTGAAGAAGCCTGTGTCCAGCAGTGGACTGTAATAGGCTGATGATGATGATGATTTCTATATTAATCAATTTTAAACGTATCGCGCCGACGCCAGCCCTCTCCTGGCCGGAATTCGGCCACAATGACCATTCTCCAAGCAGACCGGGCAAGTATGCACGAGATATTGAAGTGTACATGTTTATGCCCATACACAAGTGCATTACGTGCGGTTGCTCTGTTTGAAATAATGAGAATTCATAGTAGTAACTAGGTACGTAGGTAAGCACCATTTTTGATACCGTAAAAAGACTAATTGACTCAAAAAAAGTGCGGACGCGACATAACAATCTGATGACTGCTGACCCCAGTGGCGCATTATATCGGTTCCCGGTAGGATTCAATGTTTCAATTCAATTCAATTTTTTACGTGGGGAATCCCTTCGGACCTTTGGTGGCTGCAACGGGGATGCAGACACCGGTGTGCGGTGCCAAGTTATGCCGCTAAACCCCACGGTGACCCACCATCGCCGCCGAGCCCAGGGGAGTCTGGATCCTCAAGGAAGAGACTCTACCACGGCTCCCCCGGTAAGGCGGTGTGCCGCACAACGGCTCGCCCTCTGTGCGCGTGAGCGCGCACCGGGAGCATGCTCGGTCACAAAGCACGCCCCCTCCCAGTGGACCCCTATGTCGGGCGCCGGACGACCCCGTGTCCGACGGCGCAGGTCCCAGCGGCGGAAAAGATGTTCATTCCGACGCTGACTTCAACGACCGCGTCCGTTCTCACACTGTGGCCTCTACTAAATTAGAGGGACACGCGGAGCACGTCGCGGCCACCCACCTACTAGGCCCCACGGCCACCACACAAGGGCCACAGCCCTACATTCACACACGGCCCTAAGGCCGTTGGGTCGCAGAGGATAGGGAGGACGGCAACGGAACACCGCGAGATCCCCCGAAGGGCACTCCTCTTCCTCTGCGACCCTCGCCAAACAACCCAGCGCTTAGCGCTGGTGCCGCCAGGCGGCCCACCTCTGCCGGCGGGAGCGGGACGAGCGAGGCTCAGTCCCACTGCCGGCGCCGCCCACCGGGTCGTGGGGGCCCGACCCGTACTAAGCCCCCCCGGCACGACAAGCCGAGGACCCCATCGGGGGGGTACATTGTGTTTGTCCTGTGTCAACCTATGTTCAGATTTCTCAGCACTCAAATCGAATACCTATATCTTCATCATCTTTTGAGCATCCATTCGTAAGCGCGTGTGATAAAATAAGATACAAAGACGCGTACGTACATGATATAATGACAGTAAGCTCTTCATGACAAACCGATGTTCACGCAGGCAAAGCCGCGGGCAGCAGCTAGTAAAATATAAATTATACAGATAAAAAATAGCATTATTCCATAGCGTTTAGTTCTGACCTTATTTTCCCGCTTATTTTTGACAAGCAAACATTTTTGACAGGAGGTTTTTTATTAGTGTTCCAGACACGGAACAAGCACAGAGGTTCATCATACGAATATTTGTCCCGGGTGGAGATCAAACGATGGGATGTAAGGGAGCGTCTTATCACCATTTCGCTCCAAGCCATCCTCACCTGCCCGTGGTGCATCCGCCGAACAACAAACCAGGCTCTGGCAACCGACTGGTGGCGGTATAACCATCGCGATTGAAGGCGTAGCTAAATGCCACAGGCCGATGACGGGCAGCAGCGTCACCGGAGCAAGAAGCTACGCCCTGCGATCGCCAACCCGCCTGCCCAGCGTGGCAATTATGGGTATATCCCCAAGAAGTTTGCCCTAGGTGGCGAACAACTGGAGGGGCCTATGTCCAGCAGTGGACTGCAATAGGCTGATGATGATGATGGGGATCGATCCTACGATCCTTGGTTCAGAAGACAAAGGCCGCTACCAATTGAGCCACGGGGCCAGTCGAAAATCTTATGCATAAATTAAAATAAAATGGCCGACCGAAATGGACGTTTCAGGCGGTCATTTTATTTTAATTTTTTGATGACGATAACATGGTTTCAATTTATTTAGTCACTAAGGTGAAAGTATGCGTAATCACAAAATAAAAAAGCATTCCAAAGTGTTATAAAAATAAACATGACATACCCCCGATGAACAAACCAAAGTAATCAATAGATGGTTCATTGGAAATCATACTACTTAATTTGATTGCAATGGGCGCGATATACTACGATAACAATCGACACAACGATATATCCGATAACCAACATTAATGTAAATCAATTAGCAATAATGCTTAGTACGCACCGTGGTTAGACGACCGCGTTATATTGAAAATCTGAAAACGCAATTGAAAAACGCTACAGCTTTATTTTCAACCGGCTCGGTGGCTCATTTGGTAGTGACCTCTGCCTTCTGAGCCGAGTGTCGTGGGTTCGATTCCCGCACAGTACAATTTCACATATTTCACAGACTCAACGCACATCTTCGATCATTCTGTCGGCAGAGCTGTCGGGACCTAGATGCTCTTTTTAAATGTCTTAGACGCAGACTCTATCGCACAAAAAGTCTGTCGTCTGCGCAGCCCCTTAATGACAAGACAACCAAAGAAATTGTACTAAGCTACTATAAAAAAAATCTACAACTATGACTTTACTTACACACCAGTAAAGTTGCTACCCTGTCATAAACAAACAGCGGAGTCTGTTAGCAAAGGGCCCGACTTCGATTCCCGCTCAAGGGCATGTTTGATCATAGAATAGATAATGTTTGCATACGACCACTTGTTTGTTCGGCGTAACCTCGCTATTTCTACTGATACACCCTATTTGCTTGAGGTCAAGGGGTCAATGAACGCATGTAGCATGTAAAGGATGGTAAGGCCGCAACCTAACATATTTTCGCTCCAAGCCCACCTCACCTGCCCGTGTGCATCCTACTGGCATAACAGACGAGGCTCTGGCAACGACTGGTGGCGGCTAAATACATCACAATTGAAGGCGTAGCTAAATATCACAAGCCGATGATGAGCAGCATCGTTACCGGTGCAAGGAGCTACGCCCTGCGATCGCCAACCCGTCTGCCAGCGTTGCGATTATGGGTAAATCCTCTGGGTTTTGGCCAAAGAGGTGAGCAACTGAGAGACTGGAGGGACTAAGTCCAGCTGTGGACTCAGAAGGCAGATGACGAACTTGTGATTTTAGGACAACAGTAAATAAATAAAATCAGACAATATCACATAACATTGCTCCGATCCCCAAAGTAAGTAGCTTAGGCACTTGTGTTATACACAGACACGGAACAAACACAAGTTTTAATCACACGAATATTTGTCCGGGTGGGAATCGAACCACGACCTTGGTCAGAAGGCAGGGGTCACTACCAATTGAGCCACCGAGCCAGTCAACATCCATAAGAAGAAACATAGATGAACTTATAGACAAGTGTTGTTTCATAATAAAAATATTGGTTACAACATCTCCTCGTTCTATTTGCTCCGTGGTTGATAGTACGTACTCGTAGGTACTTGCAAGCTTTGGTAAGCCAAAGGTCGACTTAAAACAACTTAATTTTCGAACTAAACCCGACTTAAAAGCATGGGAGCGAAAAGTATAAATGTCTTGTTTTCGTTTCAGCGCTAGAAACGAGACATTCGGTCAAGTGAGCGCGTTCATACAATGTATGGTTCTAACGCAATAAATTCATACAACTTACTCTTAATAGCCGAAAGTGGATTTTGGTTTCGTACAATAAGATATACCAAGATAATCTATCTAAATCTATTTTATTCATATAGAAATCACCAAAACTAATACACGGGACTTGAACGAATCGCGTATTTTTTCCCCATAAATCCCTCTCGTTTGTCCCTCCCGTGTTCTTATATACCTATCAATTAAATTGTTGAAAAATCGACGTTGACGAATTTTATTCGTATATTCGAACACGGGAGGGACAAATGAGAGGGATTTATGAGGCAAAAAATACGCGATCCGTTCAACGAACGATCGTTTTCGTTTTCTGTAGTAGGGCCCCCTGCCGCGAACGGCTAAAATACTGCAATTCTCTACAAGCTGACGTCTTTCATGAGTGTTTACAACTTGGGAGGTTTTTAAGGCTAGAGTGAATAGGCTTTATTCTAAGTAAGCATGCTTTATCCTAGACACATCATCACTTATAATCAGGTGTGATTGTGGTCAAATGCTTTCTATAGAACTAAATAAATAAAAAAAATGACACCCAAGGCATGAGACGCTGAGCCGCACAGCGCCATCTAGTCCAAACTAAGCCGAAGGTTGTTCTATGGGTACTTAGACAACTGATTAAGATAGCTTACATACTTAAGTAAGCAAATAAATATCATACTCGTACATAGTAAACGCCAAGACCAATACAAATAGACATGTTCCTTTTGTTCATGCACACAAATGTTATGTATGTGCAGGGATCTGAACTCCCCGCGACATCGACGTCATTCATTCAGACACCAACTACGACTGTCTAACTGAGCGTTTCTTTGTACTATGAACACCAGATGACAACAGACGAGGCTTGACAAGACGCGTTTCCCAGAATACCTCGGATCCGAGACCAATTAATAGTAATTTAGATAATCCGTTTCTAAATTAACCCAACTGGGAATCGAACCCTATATCTACAGATTGCCACGTTATTGACGAGAACGGTTAACCATTGCGCCACAGACGTCATCATATACATAGATTAAAGTCTAGCCACATTGTCTTTGTTTTTAACTCAAAGATGGCGTAACATAAGAGCGAACATTACATTGTCGTTTTATACAATAATGAATGCACCGATCTGGTTATACTAACAACACATGACGGATGACATATCACATAATTATCTCATCCATTCCTCCACCAGACAAATTGCAATTGACCCAAAAGGTAGAACTAAGGTGTTGGTTACCTTTTACACAATGACGGACAGACTTACGGAATCCTAATAAGACTGGACCTCTAAGGCACTAACGCAAACGTTGACACTTTGTGTTACGTCATTTTTTTTTTTTATTAGTAATTAAACATTATGACTTCGGCTCCTCTTTCGAGCGTAGGGAACTACGCCTGATGGAAAGAGAAGCCGAGGTTGCTGTGACAACGGGCAAATAACTGCCAGGACCTGTCAGTTGGCACCTCTCACTCCATGCCGGCCATACCCTAACCCCCTACGAGCTCCGGAAACCCTACTCACCGGCAGATAGGTAACTATTAGCAATGGTAGCATGAGGTAACATTTTTATTCACATAATTAAATCTTAACGTAACGCAATAAGATCTATATTGAGCCATGACAGGCTCGGTGGCTCATTTGGTAGTGACCTCTGCCCTCTGAGCCAAGAGTCGTGGGTTCGATTCCCGCACAGTACAAACATTTGTGTTCATGAACATGTCTGTTTGTATTGGTCTGGGTGTTTTCTATCTATAATTTATTTACAAAAAAAATGTATTTAAGTAAGTTTATCAGTTGTCTAGTACCCATAGTACAAGCTTCGGCTTAGTTTGGGGCTAGGTGGCGCTGTGTGGCCCATCGTGGCATGTCTTGGCATGTCTTGGGTTATTTCTTGGTTTTGGTATTCGTATTTAATCAGATTTAGCTTTGCTTCTGCGCAGACGAATTGTCCCAATAAAGTAGATTTAGAGAAGGCCTATTCTGGGCACATTACGAAACAGCTTGATCTGCTGGTCGACAGGAACCTCCTCGCAACGCGTAACAGTTACCGTACCGTTTGCGGCGGACTTAAAATATTTGTAGAATTTTTAGGTGGATTGTTTGCTTTTCGAGGAATGGTAGATTAATAAAAATACGAAATTATAGCAAAGTGGAAGGCCAACAGTAAAATAGAACATGACCTATATTATATTTATTTCAATATTTAAATTACCTATTGGCAAAGATCCTGGTTACTGATTTATTCCAGTATTCGGGCTGCGACTAAAATATTTCTTTAAAATTAAGTACCAGTATAATTATAACAAATGAATTAAAACCCGCAAATGTAAGGGAGCGGCCTATCATCTTTTCGCTCAAAACTACCCCCCACCTGCTCGTGGTGCATCGTGCTGAACAACAGACGAAGCTCTGGCAACCGACTGGATAGTTTCACTGGAGCGAGAAGCTACACCCTGCGATCGCCAACCCGCCTGCCCAGCGTGGCGATTATGGGTATATCCTCCAGACGTTTGCCCTAAGTGGTGATGATGATGATCAACTGATCGATCGCCGTCAAGCAGTAGACAGATTAAAAATAAAACCGGTGGTACAGTTTACTCGCCTGGCTGGCGACTTCTCATGAGAAAAAACTACTACGCCATACTACAATGACCTAACTAGTTTCGCTGAGCACATTCCTACATCCACTCGGCATTTTAATAAAAGAACTCACTAAGGCTCCCAAACTTTCAGACCTATTGACCTTCGTCCGAGTACGAAATGAGGAAGGTCTACCATCCCGAAGAGGATCACGTGGCTGCCAAATATCACGTGACGTGCCAGGCACAGCTACGCGTGCCTCGCATGTAATGGACATCCCTATGTTGTGAATAGTTTATGTAGTACAAGATCCGGCAGGCAACTTTGACACAGAAACTAACTTCGCACTAAATTATATATTTTCCTTCGTCGAGGTCAATCTTGACAGAGTAGTCCTGGTTCTTTTTTTCATAGTAGCTCGACATAATAGCTTTCGTACGCCTGATGGAAAGCGAAAGAGAAGCCCAAGTCGCTGTGACAACTGGCAAGTAACTGGTCAGTTATCAGCCAGTTGCTACTGCCATGCCGGCCCAACCCTGACCCACGAGCTCCGGAAACCCTACTCACCAGCAGAAACACGACCCGGAGGTCATTTGGCTGCGGTATTCTATAGGGTGGAGTTCCTTCCCCGGACGGGCAGCTCAATTCGAGCGAAGATTCGCTTTGGCCTACCTCTCTCTTCCTGGTCGTCATTTCTGGAGTTGGAGACCATATTCACAACGCGCTGATTATGAACCCTTCACTGATTCTCTGGTCTGAACATTTTATAGGCGGTCTTCCTCGTGGCCTGGTACTCTTTACATCCTTTCCCTGGACGACAAGTCGCTCAATAGCCACCTCTACCCAGCAACATAATAAATAATAGCGGGAAGTGGAGTGGCTTGATTTGACTGCTTTAGGCACTTTTTTAGTGCTTGAAGCGGTCAAATTAGGTTACTGACTGACTGACGCTGACTTAAACGCACACACACTCGAACACACACACACACACACACACACACACACACACACACACACACACACACACACACACACACACACACACGCAAACAAAACACAACGAAATTGTTATAGGTATCGATGGAAATTTAATTTTTTAAAGAAATCTGTAATTGGCCTTAATAATTACCTATACTAATTAATGTAATCAATTGTATACGCTGTTGATTTCTAATAAATAAATAAATAAATAAATAAGTTAATCTATTCACTCGTAATACCTATGAGTGTTAGTACTTCGTGTGTTGACGCATAAATAATACAAATCTCCGCCATATCTCTTAGGCGTCTCTATCCATCAGGCGACGGGATCCCATTATGCTGTGCTTATTTAAAAAAAACGTTACACTCATGAGATGATGATGCAATATTAAAATGATATTTAATTTAGCGTGCCTAGTTTCATTACTTTTAAGGTGTGCAAAAATTAGCAACGGGATGTTAGTCTAGGCCGAGAATGTAAACAAGACTCAATGTGCCATAGACACATAGATATCTGTACGTTTATCTACTGAATCTGTTAGTTACGTGGGAGTAAGGTTTTAACAGCTAAATATAATGGAGAATATTGGCGAAGTAAATAATGTTATCTGTGGGTATATCGCCAACCCGCCTGCCCACCATGGCGATTTTTTTTTATAGTGACTCGACATAATGGCTTTCCTACGCCTGATGGAAAGCGAAAGAGAAGCCCAAGTCGTTGTGACAACGGGCAAGTAACTGGTCAGTTACCTGTCAGTTGCCACCGCCATGCCGGCCTAACCCTAACCCCCCACGAGCTCCGGAAACCCTACTCACCGGCAGAAACACGACCCAGAGATCATTTGACTGCGGTATTCTATAGGGTGGAGGTCCTTCCCCGGACGGGCGGCTCAATTCGAGCGATTTATTGTAAAGCCTTCAGGTGTTTGCCCAAAGTGGCGAACGATTGGAAAGGCCTATGTCCAGCAGTGGACTATGATAGGCTGATGATCATGGACACTGGCCCGGTGTCTCAATTGGTAATGCCCCTACCTTCTGAGTCAAGGGTCGTGGGTTCCCACCCGGGATAAAACATATTCATGTGATGAACATTTAAGTAACAGTATTTAGTCGTTTGTGGTACCTAATAAACATTTTTTCTTTCTTTCTTTCTATTTACAAATCCTTCACAAATTCACCATTGGAATAGGTAAATATATTGTAGATAGATAGGACGCCTTTGGGCGTGGAACCATACACGGCCATTAACCCGGCCCTTGGAGAGTTAGAGTCATCTTCTCTAATCTCTCACTTGGGTAATTCTCGTCCGGCGCGTCCTAGCCGCGGGGGTGGGCGCCCCTTTCCTCAGTAGGCCGGGGTAAGTGGGTGGCTGAGTTCGGACGGGGACCCAGTGCTGCGGGGTATAGCGCAGCCCCGTGCCCAGGGTTACGGGTGAAGACTTCAACGGCTGCGAAGGCGTAGATCTCTACAGATCTCTGTACGGTGGAGCAGGCGGAAGAAGCAAACGCCCAGTGGCAAGCTGCCCTTAGATATCAAGGTAACAGGTTGACACTGGAGCTGTGCTGTTTGGCAGGACGGCGCAGTAGGGATGGCGGTGGCAGAGACTTCGGTCGAACCCCGGCTCTCAAGCTCTTCAGAAGAGTCACTGTCTTGGCGTCAGGTGGCAACCGGCCATAAAAAACCCATTGCCAACATACACTTCTCCTCACATGAAATGCACAATATAAAGAAGGGCAATAATAATACTAGGGCGTACCCCGTAAGCGACGCAAAGGCGAATAATGGGATGCACAATGCAAATACTACTAGGGCGTACCCCCGAAGCGACGGATATTTGGACAAGAACAAACATTCGCTTTTGCATGTTAAAGACATTAAGAGGATCAGACTTGCAACATGGAACTTGGGGTCTCTCACAGGAAGAAGCCAGGAACTGGGTAAAATACTACAGAAAAGATGCATTAACATCTGCTGTCTACAGGAAACAAGATGGAAGGGCTCTAAATCTAGAGATATAGGCAACGACTACCAGTTGGTGTATCACGGCATGGATAATGGCAGAAACGGAGTGGCGATAGTTTTAGACAAAACCTTTAAGACTCGCATTATTAGTATCACACGAAAAAGCGACCGGTTAATAGCTGTTAGGCTGGCGATGGATGAGCAGCAGATTATCAACATTATATCAGCCTATGCCCCACAGATAGGCTGTTCAGAAATAGAGAAAACGGTCTTTTGGGAGGACTTAGACGACCTGATACATGGTATACCATCAAACGAATATAAAATATTAGGAGCGGACCTAAACGGCCACATAGGAGCTAAAAATACATCATACGGAAGTGCTCATGGGGGTTTTGGAATAGGGGAAGCAAACAAACAGGGTGAGGAGATCTTAGACTTTGCTACAAGACACTCGCTAAGCATAATAAATACCAACTTTCAAAAGAAAGAAGAACATCTAATCACCTATAAGAGCGGTGGTCGTATGTCACAAATAGACTTCATTGCAGCAGACCTAAAAATGAAGAGCAAGTTTAAAGATTGTAAAGTAATCCCTGGGGAGCCTCTGACATCACAGCATCGCCTGCTTGTTGCGGTATACGTCCTACCTAAGCCGATAAAAACCGTAACCGATAGAACACCAAGGACAAAGTGGAAGGATCTGGATGGCCCCAAAGGTGATCTGCTAAAGGCCGGTGTAAAAGAATATATTGAGATTGATATGGAAGTAAAGTATAGCACCGCGGAGGAAATGTGGTCCAAGTTCGAAACACAGTGTCGAGCAAAAGCTGTAGAAATTCTTGGAATATCAAAAGGGCCCATCGGAAACTCTAAAGATCCAAACTGGTGGAACGATAAAGTAAAAGAGGCACTAACCACCAAAAAAGCTCTCTTTAAGAAATGGCAAGGTTCACAACTGGATGAAGACAAGGACAAATATAAAGAAGCGAAGAAACAGGCTAAGAAATGCGTAGCTCAGGAAAGGGCAACCAGTAATCAGAACTTTTATGACAATTTGGAAAGTGCAAAAACAGCAAACGATGCACTTAAAGTGGCAAAATCAAGGCATAGAGCAACCATGGATATAAAAACGAATAAGTATATAAAGAGCAAAGATCAAAAAATCCTAACAGACAATGCTCAAATAAGGCAGAGATGGTTCGAGTACTATGAAGAACTTCTTAATGAAGAATTCCCTAATGAAGATCCTGCAAGATGCGAACCCACATATGGACCAATACCCGAAATAAATGAAATGGAGGTTAAGCAAGCAGTGGCTAAAATAAAAAATCGGAAAGCTGCAGGGCCGGATGAAATTCCTGCTGACCTATGGAAAGCCCTTGGCCCCATCGCCATAGCATGGCTTACCAAGCTGTTTAACATAATCTTAGCCAACAAGCGTATACCTCAGGCGTGGCGGCAAAGCTACCTGCTTCCATTTTACAAGAACAAGGGTGATGTGGCGCAATGCGAAAACTATAGAGGCATAAAACTGACCTCACATACACTAAAAATATGGGAAAGAGTCATTAATAAACGAATCATTAGTATCTCGCAAATATCCCCAAATCAGTTCGGCTTTACAGCGGCCCGGTCAACAACTGACGCAATACAGACAATCCGGATCATGATGGAAAAATTTAGAATAAACCACAAAGACCTACACCTAACATTTATTGATCTCGAAAAGGCTTTTGATCGAGTACCACGCAAGTTAGTATGGCAGGCTCTGCGTGCCCAACATGTACCTGAGTACTATATTGAACTGGTACAAGACATGTACAAAAATGTCACCACTAAAGTACGAAGCTTGGCAGGGGTTAGTGAAGCCTTTGAGGTCAAAGTGGGCGTCCATCAGGGATCTGTACTGAGTCCGCTTCTGTTCAATCTCGTCATGGACTATCTTACCAAGGATATACCGGCACCGCTACCATGGACCATGTTATACGCAGACGACATAGTACTGGCTGCCGACACCGCAGAACGCCTTCAGGAGCTCTTAAGTACGTGGACGCAGTCCCTAGAAAAGTACGGCCTTAGGGTCAGTCGGAGCAAAACTGAGTACATGAGATGCCCTTTCAGTGGAAACTCTACGCCGGAAATAATACATATCGGGACGACACCTATCCCTACAGTAGAAAGATTTAAATATCTGGGCTCCATGCTCACACCCGATGCCAACATCGATGCTGACGTAGCCCATAGAATCAGCGTGGCCTGGCAAAAATGGCGAACACTTACTGGGGTATTATGCGATCCACGTATTCCTATAAAAACTAAAGGAAAAGTATATAAAACGGCAGTTCGTCCGGCCTTACTTTATGGTTCTGAATGCTGGACAACAAAGAAGACCCATGAACAGAAAATGCATACCAACGAAATGAAGATGCTAAGGTGGGCAGGAGGTGTGACTAGAATAGATAAAATCAGAAATGAATATATCCGAGGTAGCTTTAAAGTTGCACCCATTGCCGATAAAATCCATGAAAGCCGCCTTCGCTGGTATGGGCATGTCAAAAGAAGAGGCGACGACCATGTGGTGCAAATTGCGCTGAACCTGCCGGAACAGAAACGAGGTATAGGACGCCCCCCATCTACCTGGTGGAAAAATATAGAGAGAGACCTCAAGAAAGCCCAGCTGCTAGAAACGACAACCCAAGATCGCATGACTTGGCGCAGAATTGTGAGGAGACCCGACCCCAAATAATGGGATAAGGAGCGGAAGAAGAAGATTGTAGATAGATAGGTAATATGTAAGTAGCGTTGAATCCGTTTTAAGCTAGAATAAAATCTAGAATTTTCTACGGGTGAACTACAGATAGTAACAAATATAGGAAACACCTTTAAAACCGTGAAACTACACAGCCATTGTCATTGATAACTAGATGAAAATTAGTCACACGAAATGAGTATTTAACCACAACAGGCACCGTAGTGTTGAGGAAATACGGACTATATTCTTTTGAGGAAAAATTCTTATCTGTTTTGCCGCTTGAGTATACAGGCGATGAGTGATCTCATTTTCCTTTAGTTGTGTTACTCATTACAAGCTGTTAAGTCGTGTCGGAGATTATTTACTTAAGAAAGGATTCAATAAATATCGAATAATGTTGTTATAAGAATAACAAAACACTTAGAAGTTACGTTAAAGAAAGTAGCAGTCAATTACTTGCAGTCTGTAAAAGGTTGCAGTTTATTAAGCAGTTGCAATCCTTGGAAAGGCTGACTGTGAAGAAAATTGCAGCCTGAAAAATAGTTGTAGACTGTTAAAGATAGCATATAAGTCTATGAAGAACTTAATATTATGTCTGTGAAAAATAATCGCGATCTTTGCAGTAAAGAAATTGCAATCTGTGAAAATATAATTAGGTAAAGTTTGAGAAGTTGTCATCTATGAAAAATTAACGCAGTCTCCGAAGAAATTGCAGTTTGTGAAGTAAAATTCAAGGTCGTGAAAAAATTGCGGCCTGTGAAGAAAGTTATTGCAGTCTGTGAAAAACCTGCGATTCGTGGGAAAATTGCAAACTGTGAAAAAAGTTGCAGTCAGTGTAAAACACTACAAAAAGGACAAAATGTGTTGCTCCTGTTCCTGCGACTGTGGCTCCTGCGGGAAGATTCTGCGGTGCCTGTTGTGTGTGACACTCTGCGTGTTCCTGCTCAGAATGTGTGGCGTGGAAACTGATGAGCAGTGCTGCTGCGCGGACGGGGAATGATGCAGAGTTGCCCTTTGATTGTCGAGCCCTCTGTTCGTAAATCGCATTTGATACATCGTATAAGATACCGATTATGTTGGAGTTGTATTATATTACAAGTAACTTTTAAGTGTTGTGAAATGAGCTAATTTATATTTAGAATACAGTTTTTGCAATTTGACAGTGGTTTTATGATTATTTTTTTAATTGGGTAGCGCTTGTCCTCAACTCGGCTGATGCCAAGTTAAACCCAACCCAACATTAAACCGATCCGCTCTGGCCTTGAAAATATGAAGATTACTTACTTATTCTATCTTTATAGCATATACAATATTGTACAAAAGGTAGACATAATAGCGCGTAGGTAAACGAGGTAGAAGGTAGAAGGTAAAGGTTAAGAGAGGTAGGGCATAGCGAATCTTCGCTCGAATTGAGCCGCCCGTCCGGGGAAGGACCTCCACCCTATAGAATACCGCAGTCAAATGACCTCTGGGTCGTGTTTCTGCCGGTGAGTAGGGTTTCCGGAGCTCGTGGGGGGTTAGGGTTGGGCCGGCATGGCGGTGGCAATTGACAAGTAACTGACCAGTTACTTGCCCGTTGTCACAGCGACTTGGGCTTCTCTTTCGCTTTCCATCAGGTGTAGGGAAGCCATTATGTCGAGCCACTATAAAAAAAAAAAAACATTCTCTACCAGTCAACCAAAGGGCTAAGCTGAAACAGTAAGTAGATAGTGTCAATTACGGAAAAATGAATAGGTAGGTATAATGTCTTCTTATTATACTTACTTAGGTAGATATATCTCCTTACCAATTATTACGAAAGTTCAGCTTACATGATGCGGTCAATAAATATCTAGACCTAGCCTAGGTATCATTTGACAAGATAGGTCATAAAATATAGAGACGCGGGCGCGAATCAGCCAAGTTCCATATCATATACCTACTTGGTATTACAAAATAGGTTAAGGTATCTTTTTAAACCAATCCTGATAAACATCGATCCGATAATATAGTAAGTAGGTATAGTTTCCGTGATAAATATCGATCGGACAATATAATTTCGTAATTCGTCCCCTTAACAACTACGTGGGTAGGTACTCGTTTGTTTATAGATTATAATGTTTATCTTATCTTTAAGTAGGTGCCTAGATAAACATCACATACAAGCACTTAATGGAAATCCCAACCATCGAAATTTGGGTATATCTCAATTCAGTAAATAGTGAATACCTACTAAGGAAACTTTGTTTAAGTAGATATAAATAAGAAACTTTATTCTTTTACAATCAAATATTTCCTGTTAATATTAATGTAAATAGATATGTAGGTATATGAATAATAAATGTAGGTACTGTATCTATCTATCTTCTTCTACATGAAATATATTTACAAAATAACTAAACTTGGTACAATTATTTATTCTTCATACTCCTGGGCAGGTTATAGTATACTTTTCATCACGCTACAATCAATAGGAGCAGAGCAGTGACGGGGAGTGTTGGGAAAACGGGAGAAATTTTTACCTGTATGTTTGAATGCGCATCACGCGAAAACTACTGAATTGAATTGAATGCGATTTTCACCAATGTATTGCTAGAGATCTAACTTCTTAGGCACTAGGTATAGATAGGTATTTAATGGAAGTGCGTTATTTTTGAAATATTTTAGAACTAGCTAAAAACTTTTTTTTTGCCCGCGACCCTTCGAAGTTTACAAATTACAAACCACAGATTGAAAAACACTCGTTTAAAGTATAAAGCATGGATAGGAGAAAATCGCCTAGAGGGCGCCAGGAATGCTCTATTGTTAGTTAATTAACATTTTCCGTAAAGTTTTGGTTCGAAATAAACTAATAAGCGTAGGCATTCGCTGAGCCACGCGTAGGAAGTTGAACTATCTACGTCATCGATATCCTAGGTACTACTTACTTAATATTACCTATAAATTTATGCGAAAGTTTGTTTGGACGGATTGATGTGTTTGGAGTAACAAACACAACATGTACAGAACGGAATTGAATGAACCGAGCTTTAGAGCTAACAACCGCAATACTTTAGAGCAATGCATTATTAATTACCTGCCATGAAAAATAACTAGCAGTTCTGGCAAACATACTGCGATGACCGGTGACCAACCTGCATGCAAAGCGTGGTAGAATCAAATTATTTCCAGGGTCAAAATACTTACATTATATTTAATAGGTATTTTAGATTTATTAAAAAAAATTGGATACATATTTTTTTCTTTTATCGATTTAACTTTTTTTTTATAGTAGCTCGACATAATGGCTTCCCTACGCCTGATGGAAAGCAAAAGAGAAGCCCAAGTCACACTGTGCCAACGGGCAACTAACTGGTCAGTTACCTGTCAGTTGCCACTGCCATGCCGGCCCAACCCCATCTCCCCACGAGGTCCGGAAACCCTACTCACCGGCAGAAACACGACCCGGAGGTCATTTGGCTGCGGTATTCTATAGGGTGGAGGTCCTTCCCCGGACGGGCAGCTCAATTCGAGCGAAGATTCGCTATGCCCTACCTCTCTCATAACAAAAAATAACAAAGGTACAACGCATCAAAATTTTCAAGTCCTTGACGTCACGCCTTGCGAATAAAATGCCACGAATAGTGACGTCACACGTAATTTTTGTGGGCTATACCTATCTTTGTAATGTTTGGTCTAATTTAGAAATTAAAAATGTGTTTTATTTTTATATAATCTAAAAGACGGACTAATTACATTTTTACGGCAATAAAGCTATTGTCTTTAGGGGAGGCCTATGTCCAGCAGTGGACATTTACACTGATGATGATGATGATGACCTCTCACATTGATCATAGGTAGGTATTTATGCATCAACCCAAAATTGTACACCGATAACAGAAATCAATAACAGCATTAGTCATATTTAGTTAAATATTAGGACGCAACCCATGTTTATTTTGGCTAATCCTATCCGTGATAACGATAAAAAAGATTCGACAGTTAATCTTTGCTTTGCCAATCTAATCCTTATACTGTAGGTAACATAGTCCATTTTAATTTTAAACAGTTTATCAAAATAATCCTGTATTGACCCAAACGAATGCGAGTTACGTGTTAAGCTAAAAGTGTTTGTCCAGTCCTGCCTGCAATTTTGGGCAATAAAGTCCTTTTAACAACTGCAGTTTTGGTGAAGAAGTGATCTTGAGAAATAGCTTTAGAAACATAAGAAGTAGCAGCTGGTGTAAACATTGGATTCAATGCAGTGATTGCAGGCTTTAGTAAAATAAAGCCGACGAAAGTACCAAATACTTAATGCAGTATCAACCCCTAGAAAGTTGCACCTTCTGAAAAGTTACACACGCTTAAAAGTTGTATCCATCAAAAGGTTCCAACTCCCAAAAAGTTGTAACTCCGAAAAGGTGCAGCCCCTAAAATCGTGTAACTCCAAAACGTACCAGCCTTATAAAAGTTGTATCCCCTAAAAAGTTGCAAGACTTGTATCCCTTATAAAGTTGCAACTCACGAAAGTTGTAATTCCTAAAAAGTTGCATACCATGCAAAGTTGTAAATACAGAGTTGTATACGTACCAATATGTGCATCTCGTGTAACTGTGGCGACTGTGGTACTTGCGGCAAGATCCTGAGATGTTTGGCTTGCGTCACACTGTGCGTCTTCCTGCTGCAATTGTGCGGGTATGACGTCACGCCCGATGACTGCTGGAACTGCGGAGATGGCGGCGAAGCCTAAAGTTGGCCTCATGAAGAAACCAAAGTCTACTTCAACAATCATTAATTTATCGACCCTCCTTTTGCTTTCCATGTAAGCCTACAGAAAAATGTATATCTAAATGTAACAAAAATATGTTAATTTTATGAGCTTTTTCGAAATTTCTTATCACTAAGCCAAACTATAGCAGCTGTCACCTCTACAAAGTCCCATAAAAGTTGTAATGACATCTTAGAGTTGCTATCCTAAATATTAATAAGCCCTTAAAAGTTGCATTCCCTCAAAAGTTCTTTTATTTGCAACAGACTTGTTAAATTTGTGTCTAATTCTTAATGTGTTATAATGTTAAATGATTTATGAGTAGCCTTTTACAAAATTTCTAATCATGTAGGTACCAACTGTAAGAACTAACTAAATGTAAGTTTTAAGTAAACCCATTACTCATTTCACGTGATTACACAATAATATTATGTAAAATTCATTATGTTTGTTTATAAGCATTAATCATTATACCAAGACTTGATAACAAATCAGCGCCTGTCTAGAATCAACATTTATCAAAAATTGTTGATAATTGTTATTGAAAAATGAACCTTACTATGTAGCCTTAAGAAATAGAAACCATATCTACTACTTCACCTGTTCTAAACAGTAACCTTATCTTTATTACAAATTACTCAGCTGATAGCATGTATTTAGTCATACAATATATGATCAGCATTACATATATTATATCATAATTAATTTGTGTTTATTTATTACTAGCCTCGTTTCAATTCGGATATTTCAGACAAAACTTTCACTGGGTTACAGTATTGGCGTTTTAATAAGGATCCCTAATCCTTTCTAGCAATAAATATATCCTGTTACTCAGGTTACATTCTCTGTTACTCTCCAATGGTGAAGAATTTTTGAAATAGGCACACATCTTGGTCATACCACCTTGGTAACACCTGGAGGCTTTACCCATAATCGCCACGCTGGGCAGGCGGGTAGGCGATCGCAGGTTCGTACCTCCTCGCTCCGGTGAAGCTGCTGCCTGTCATCGGCCTGTGGTATTTAGCTACGCCTTCCATTGTGATGGTTATGTCACCGGAAAATAGCAAGAATCGAAAGTTGATCAATTTCCTAGGTAGTTGATTAACTTCCGGAAAATAATAAACGGCAGTTGAAATGTATTATTTAATGTATGTATTTTAGTAAATTGATCATTTTACGGGGTCTTGTCGTAAAATCATCCGACGAAGGTAAGGTGAACGATTATTGGTTCAATGGCTCACGTGGCGTTATCCCGGCAACCAATCAGGGAACAGTGTATTAAGTTACAGGTAATAGTGCACCATTAAATAGTACATTGAGCAACGATTGGCCCATTTGAGGACGATTTTACTTGTGTCAAAATCGTAAATTATTAAATGACTGTCAGGCTACCGTAAATTGATCAACTAACTGAAATCCATTGCGTAAAATAATACATTTCAACTACCGTTTGTTATATTCCGAAAGTTAATCAACTACCTAGGAAATTGATCAACTTACGATTCTTGCTATTTTCCGGTGACAGTTATACCGCTACCAGGTGGGTGCCAGGGCAGCGTTTGTTATTCAGCAGGATGCACCACGGGCAGGTGAGGGTGGCGGCTCGGAACGAAAAGATGATAGGTCGCTCCTTTATAATCTGTCACTTTACATAATTGTTTCAATTTGTACATATTGAGCATTCGACATGACTGGCAGAGCTAAGATCCAATGCACTGGGCTGTATCACTGTCAATTTTCTAACTACGGAGCTGCTACTGAGGAATTGATTCCCATTGGCTTAGCCCGGGAAACGAACCCGGGACCTCTGCTATCCGGTGGCACCTGCCGCCACTAGACCGACGAGATAAATACATTTTGAGTAATAAAACATGAAATTATATTAACAATATAATTTTATTTAACTTAATATAAGTCTTTAAATACATATTGTAGACAAGGGAGGGAAGGACCTCCACCCTATAGAATACCGCAGCCAAATGACCTCCGGGTCGTGTTTCTGCTGGTGAGTAGGTTCTCCGGAGCTCGTTGGGGGTTAGGGTTGGGCCGGCATGGCGGTGGCAACTGACAGGTAACTAATCAGTTACTTGCCAGTTGTCACAGCGACTTGGGCTTCTCTTTGGCTTTCCATCAGGCGTAGGGAAGGCATTATGTCGAGCTACTATAAAAAAAAGCAACCAACTAAATACAAAGGACAATATTGATATACAAGTTAGGTGGTCTTATCGTTTTAAGCGATTGGTGTATTATCTTCTTCTATCTTCTTCTTCTTATCTTCTATACATCTTCTTCTTCTATCTATATATCTATACATCTTCTATACATATAATAAAAATGTAACGAATCGCTGTCTGTACATGAAAGATATTTGTGAAAAAATATTATGGGAGGCCTTTATTAATGCAACAGTACCCAAAACAATGATTTTTGGAATTCACTAATATATTGCTGGAAGCTTCCCTTAACATTTAGTGTTTGTTTCATGTTAATCGGTCCATAAATAAAAAAGTTACGCCCATTTAACTAATCACGTCGAGCCTGCTGTACGTTTGCGCGGGTATACATATAAAGCGCGCCGAGATCTGCGCCGCGCCGCTGCCAGCTGCCAGGCACTGGGGGTCATTAAAATCACTACCCAAGAAACTATTCCACGCGGACGAAGTCGCTGGCACAGCTAGTAGTTACATATTTCTAAATTGATAATGTTAACATTTAATAAATAACTCTTTCTTTTCTTAATATATTTATAGTACAAACCCTCATCAGATCAATTCTTCCATTTTATCGACTGAAAAAGAAATAATACAATTTATAACTAAACTTAGAAAAAGAGACTTGGCTGAGGCAAACTAGGAAAGCATTAAAATTGTTGCACAATGAATGTTATCTGAAAAAAGAAACTCACTAGATGGCACCACATAAAAGACGGGTCCAACTGTTACATGATTGGTTCATTTTGACATGGTACCGACATTATAGCAACTGACCAATCTTAACTAATATTATAAAGCTGAAGAGTTTGTTTGTTTGAACGCGCTAATCTCAGGAACTACTGGTCCGAATTGAAAAATTATTTTTGTGTTGAATAGACCATTTATCGAGGAAGGCTTTAGCTATATAACATCACGCTGCAACTATTAGGAGCGAAGAAATAATGGATAATGTAAAAAAACGGGAAAAAAATAACTATTCCACGCGGACGAAGTCGCGAGCACAGCTAGTAACATGATATGATGATGCTCATTAACAACTTTTAAGGATGAGGTGGTGGAAATACGAAAGTTTGTTTGGATGGATGTTTGTTCCCCTTTCACGCATAAATTACTGAACGGATTTTGATGAAACTTGTACACTAATATAGCTTATACGTTGGATTAACACATAGGCTATGTTTTATACGAATATTCAAGCAGGCAGAGCCGCGGGCAACAGCTAGTGTATAACATGGCTCGGTGGCTCAATTGGTAGTGACCCCTGCCTTCTGAACCAAGGGTCGTGGGTTCGATTCCCACCCGGGACAAACATTCGTGTGATGAACACTTGTGTTTGTTCCGTGTCTGGGTGTTTATATTTGTATTTAAGTATTTTATTTGTGGTACCTTCGTTGTTCTGATACCCATAACACAAGTGCTTAAGCTACTTACATTGGGATTAGAGCAATGTATGTGATGGTGTCTGATATTAAAAAAAAAAATATAGAGGATACTCACGTTGTCTCTTAAAGTGTTCTCAGCTAGTATGTAGACTTCTGACTGCGGACTCAAAGTCATTTTGTAGTTAGTCAACGCTATCCGATCCTTCTGTTTGGCTAGCGTTTCAATCACCACTGGGTGGATCTGTTAATGAGGCAAAAAATATAAGTAAATGCAATAAATAATGCAAGTAAATACCCTATAGAATACCGCAGCCAAATGACCTCCGGGTCGTGTTTCTGCTGGTGAGTAGGGTCTCCGGAGCTCGTGGGGGTTAGGGTTGAGCCGGCATGGCAGTGGCAACTGACAGGTAACTAACCAGTTACTTGCCCGTTGTCACAGCGATTTCTCTTTCGCTTTCCATCAGGCGTAGGGAAGCCATTATGTCGAGCTATTATATAAAAAAAATAGATGCAATTTAATTAACAAAATTCGTATAACATATAGGATGTAAGGGAGCGACACAACTCTTCGCTCCAAGCCACCCTCACCGGCCCGTGGTGCATCCTGCTGAATAACAAACGAGGCGCTGGCAACCGACTGGTGGTGGTATAACCATCGCGTTTGAAGGCGTAGCTAAATACCACAGGCCGGTGACGGGCAGCAGCGTCACCGAAGCGAGGAGCTGTACCCTGCCAACCCGCCTGCCCGATAGCGATTATGGGCAAAGCCTCCACGTGTTTGCCCAGAGTGGCTAACACCTGGAGAGGTATGTCCAGCAGTGGACAGCGATAGGCTGATGATGGTGGTGGATACCGTGTCCCGGCAAACGTAGTGTAGGACCCTCAGGCCAGGTGGAGTGACGATTTGCGCAAAATGTTTGGCGATCGCAGGGCGTAGCTCCTCGCTCCGGTGACGCTGCTGCCCGTCATAGGCCTGTGGTATTTAACTACGGCTTCGCTCGTGATGGTTTTACCGCCACCAGTCGGTTGCCAGCGCCTCGTTTGTTATTCGGTAGGACGCACCACGGGCAGGTAAGGGTGGCTTAAAGCGAAAATATAATGCCATGATATAATAATCCAAGACATGCCACGCTGGGTCACACATCGCCATCTAGCCAAAACTAAGCCGAAGCTTGTACTATGGTAGGGTACTAAACAACTGACAAACTTACTTAAACACTTTTTTTTTGTAAATAAATACATTCGTAGATACATAGAAAACACCCAGACAAATATTAAATATTTTTTCAGTTATTCCATGTACACAAATGTTTGCACTGTGCGGGAATCGAACCCACGACTCTCGGCTCAGAAGGCAGAGGTCACTATAATAATCATGGCCTATAATAATCTAAAGACCGGTAGAATGTAGCTAAATACTAAAGACCGGTGACGGGCAGCAGCGTCACCGGAGCAAGAAGCTACGGCCTGCGATCGCCAACCCGCCTGCCCAGGCGATTATGGGTATATCCTCCAGATGTTTGCTCTAAGTGGCGAACAACTGGAGACGCCTATGTCCAGCAGTGGACTGTAATAGGCTGATGATGATGATAATAATCACCTTGTAAGTTTGCGCCAATCTCAACCTGTCGTCGGCGGAGGCAATTTTGTTGACGCAAGTTGCCAGAAGTTGCTTACTGGCTTGTAACTCGCTCAGGCGGCCCAGTAAGGTCTCTATAGGTATGTGTGAGGATACCGTTGTGCGGCCGAGCCAGTCCTGGCAAAAGAAATATGTAAATCAAACACCATATTACATTGACACAAAAATTGGGTCCTATATTGGCTCAGAAAATTGTAAAAGTTGTTTTCAGAGAGGTAGTTCATAGCGAATCTTCGCTCGAATAGGCTATTATGGCTAAAAATTGTAATTAATCCGTCTTTTAGCTTATCTTAATCTTAACTAATATTATAAAGCTGAAGAGTTTGTTAGTTTGAACGCGCTAATCTCAGGAACTACTGGTCCGAATTGAAAAATTCTTTTTGTGTTGAATAGACCACTTATCGAGGAAGGCTTTAGGCTATACAACATCACGTCACGCTGCAAGTATTAGAAGCGAAGAAATAATGGAAAATGTAAAAAAAACGGGGAAAAAATAACTATTCCACGCGGACGAAGTCGCGAGCACAGCTAGTTCAAAAATAAAAGACACGTATTTTTCCTTTTTCCATTCAAATAAACAATAGCAAAGATAAAAGGCATCAAAAGTTAGGAGTGGGAGTCTTTGACGTCACTCGCTCCCGTAAAAGTGCCTCACCGAGTGACGTCACGCGTAATTTCAACGGGCTATAACTGTGTAATTTTTAGTCTAATTTACAAATAAAAAAATACGTGTCTTTTATTTTTGAATAAGCTAAAAGACGGACTTATTACAATATTTAGCCATTATAGCCATTATAGCCTATTGAGCCGCCCCCGTCCGGGGAAGGACCTCCACCCTATAGCATACCGCAGCAAAATGATCTTCAGGTCGTGTTTCTGCCGGTGAGTAGGGTTTCCGGAGCACGTGGGTGGGTAGTGTTGGGCCGGCATGGCGGTGGCAACTGACAGGTAACTGACCAGTTACTTGCCCGTTGTCATAGCGACTTGGGCGTCCCTTTCGCTTTCCATCAAACGTAGGGAAGCCATTATATCTACCGTGTTACTATAAAAAGTCTTGGTTGGTTGCGTTCGACATATGTGAAAATACATAAATTCGTACCTTTTTCGTGAACAGCGATTCAACAACATCCCACTTGTTAGATTTGGCATGTACATTTAGCACCACCCAATCGTATTGTAGAGGAGGAATCTAAAACGAAAAAATATAATATTATCGACATCTTTATTAGCGTGCAAACGTACACCGCAGGACACATAGAAAGAAAGAAAGAAACAAATTTATTTTATTAGTATTGTAACACAACCCAATACAAATATATTGTAAACAACACTCCAATGTGTACATTACTATGGGCGAATGATAATATTTCGAGCCTTTAGTCCCGCAAAGCATCAATAGATGGCGCGCGGTGTGCGTTACATCGCGGGGTCGTTACGGTTCTCCAGTTACATATGGTCTCGCATACATTCATCACCATTTCAAGCCATTAGTTCCGCAAAGCGTCAATAGATGGCGCGAGGTGTACATTACACCGCGGGGTTGTTGCGATTCTCCAGTTATATAAGGTCTCGCATAGCCACCGTGTAAAATCAATTCCTAATTCCGAATTCAATTCATTCCCTCATCCCTCATACTTACCACTTAGCATCTGTCCGTCAGAACTCTGTGGAACGTTTGGGACCTATCTTTATTATATCATAATTGTGCCTTTGTAACTGGCACTCTGCTTCGTGCATCGCCTACGAACACGATTGCGGGGACCGGATTTCATAATTATTTTGTAACTACGCTCATCAATAAACTTTGACCGAACTCATCGTATTTCTTCTGGCGGTGACGTCATCGGGACCCCCTTCCGTCATCTTCGTGCCTACCTACTACAATCCGGTTCGCGTGGGACAGAACCCGAGAGAAATACCTATCTCTCATCCTACAGTATCACTTTTACATTGTGGTGCTTAACTTCAATCGGAGGTAACTCCATTTTAACAAATTATATTTGAGATTTTGGTAACAAATGACTGGCTCGATGGCTCATTTGGTAGTGCCCTCTGCCTTCTGAGCCAAGGGTTGTTCGATTCCCGCACAGTACAAACATTTGTGTTCATGAACATGTCTGTTTGTATTGGTCTGGGTGTTTTCTATGTATAATATGTATTTATTTACAAAATAAAGTATCTAAGTAAGTTTATCAGTTGTCCAGCACCCTTAGTAAGATCTTCGGTTTAGTTTGGGGCTAGGTGGCGATGTGTGGCCCAGCGTGGCATGTCTTGGGTTACTATTTAAATGAAAGCTTAAAAAAATCTATTTCTTTTTAACTAAATAAAATAAATCCCATTAAGTTTTGAATAAAACAACAAGAAAATCATGTCATATGGCATTAATCACCACCGGAACGCAATCGGTCGCCCCTCTCCTCAAAATATCCTCCGTAGGGACCCTCCCAGCAACGTTCTAAGCCAAGGTCTGAGCCCCACCAGGGAGCGCCCTTAGCTGTTGTTCATATCATAATCAACCTATGACAGTCCACAACTGGACATAGGCTTCTCCACTTAGGGCAATCATCTGGAGGATTATACCCATAATCGGCACGCTGGGCAGGCGGGTTGGGATCGCAGGGCGTAGCTTCTCGCTTCGGTGACGCTGCTGCCCGTCATCAGCCTGTGGCATTTAGCTACGCCTTCATTCATGATGGTTACACCGCTACCAGGTTGCCAGAGTCTCGTATGTTAGTCGGAAGGCACCACGGGCAGATGTGGGTGGCTTGGAGCGAAAAGATTATTGTAGCTACAAGTGCATGGTATAACATTAGATTTTAGTTTGACTTTCTTCTATGTAATTTCCTAAGTAATGTAATTATATTACATTAGTTAGGAACAGGCTCGGTGGCTCATTTGGTAGTGACCTGTGCCCTCTGAGCCAAGGGTCGTGGGTTCGATTCCCGCACAGTACAACATTTGTGTTCATGAACATGTCTGTTTGTATTGGTCTGGGTATTTTCTATGTATAATTATGTATTTATTTACAACAAAAAGTATCTAAGTAAGTTTATCAGTTGTCTAGCACCCTTAGTAAAATCTTCGGTTTAGTTTGGGGCTAGGTGGCGCTGTGTGGCCCAGCGTGGCATGTCTTGGGTTATTTATTTATTTATTAATTTATCTTTATTTTTAGGTATGTTTTCTATCTATCAGTAGCATCAAGGCAGGAAAGTTTAACCTTAGTTTACCGGCCAACTGAGTTTTGACGTGTCTCTCTAAACAATTGACATTGGCGAATTATCCTCGTTAACTCTGCACGCGTGGTAGAGTCCATATACAAAAAAAAAGAAAAAAAAAGTGCAGGGTATGTTGTCACCTGTTGCCGCTGGCACACCGTCATGGGCGACATCATGTTGCCGGCGGTGTCGCTCCAGTGCTGCGCGCAGCAGTACGCCAGACAGTGGAGAGCAGACTTGTTGTACAGGTCCGGTTTGTTCGCGAACTTCTGCCATTCTGAAAAATGGTATAAGAATATATAAAAAAAAATATAAGTATCAGACATCACATACATTGCTCTAATCCCAAAGTAAGAAGCTTAAGCAGTTGTGTTATGGGTATCAGAACAACGAATGTACCACAAATAAATACTTAAATACAAATATAAACACCCAGACACGGAACAAACACAAGTGTTCATCACACGAATGTTTGTTCCGGGTGGGAATCGAACCCACAACCCTTGGTTCAGTTGACAGGGGTCAGTACCAATTGAGCCACCGAGCCAGTCAAAATATATATATGGTTAGTGGTAGTCTAGATAATCAGAATGAATCATTACATGGCTGGCCCAATGGCTCATTTAGTAGTGACCTCTACCTGTGAGCCAAGAGTTGTGGGTTCGATCCCCGCACAGTACAAACAAATATGTGCATGAATATGTCTTTTGGTTTTGGTCGAATCGAGCCACCCGTCCGGGGAAGGACCTCCACCCTATAGAATACCGCAGCCAAATGACCTCCGGGTCGTGTTTCTGCGGTCGGTAGGGTTTCTGGAGCTCATGGGGGTTAGGGTTGGGCCAGCATGGCGGCGGCAACCGACAGGTAACTGACCAGTTACTTACCCGTCTTGCGTTTCTCTTTCGCTTTCCATCAGGCGTAGGGAAGCCATCATGTCGAGATAAAAAAAAATATCAGGAAACGAGCAGCATCGTTTATCTGGGTACAAATAAGGCCTATTGCGGTAGCCAACCCGCCTGTCAAGCCGCCTCCGTAGTTTCAGAGATTAGCATGTACGTACAAACAGACAACGCTTTTATACCTAGATCATTTTTGTCATCATCATCATCATCAGCCCACATCAGTCCACTGCTGGACATAGGCCTCTCCCAATGCTCGCCACTTCGATCGGTCATAGCCAGCCCATTATTGCCACTTCAGCTTACTTATCCGGTGATTATTTTTGTATACTTAATAATTAGTTCTTAAAAAAAAGTATACCAAGCAGTTTGACGTAATCGGCAACCATCTTGGACTGGTTGCCGTCGCTTCCCTGGCTGAGGTGGTTGGCCAGAAGGTTGCCGAGCTTGCGAAGCAACCCGTCCACATTGCCACCTTCGCTCTTCACGTACTGATGAAACTGGTACATCTAGAATACAATAATTTTATTTAATTAAATAAATAAAACGGTAAGGGAACGACCTATCATCTTTTTGCTCCAAACCAACCTCACCTGCCCGTGGTGCATCCTGCCGAATAACAAACGAGGCGCTGGCAACCGACTGGTGGCGGTATAACCATCACAACTGAAGGCGTAGCTAAATACATACCACAGGCCGATGACGGGCAGCAGCGTCACCGGAGCGAGAAGCTACGCCCTGCGATCGCCAACCCGCCTGCCCAGCGAGGCGATTATGGATACGGCCTTCAGATGGTGGACAACAGTGGCGAACAACTGGAGAGGCCTATGTCCAGCAATGGACTGTGTATTAGGCTGATGATGATGAGGATTAAAAAAAGGTATGAGATAATTACCGCTGCCTCTGAACTTCTTTGAAGCATTCTGAAAAAAAAATACATTCTTAATTTTAAATATAAAGTAAATCAGTAAGAAATTCATATAATGTAAATGCCTGTACATTGAATATTTTTACAATATCTATCTATACTTATAATCTACTAGCTGTGCTCGCGACTTCGACCGCATGGAATAGTTATTTTTCCCCCGTTTTTTTTTACATTTTTCATTATTTCTTCGCTCCTAATAGTTGCAGCGTGATCTTATATAGCCTAAAGCCTTCCTCGATTAATAGTCTATTCAACACAAAAAGAATTTTTCAATTCGGACCAGTAGTTCCTAAGATTAGCACGTTCAAACACACAAACAATCTCTTCAGCTTTATAATATTAGTTAAGATGAGTCCCACTATACTCACGTAAGCAGATCAGTCAATTCCGAGATCTTTCCCTCATTTTGTAGGAAACTAATGTAGTGATTCAGTGCAGTAGGCCGGTCTTTGAGGAGATCGTAAACCAACCTCTTGTTCAGTGTTTGTATGAGAAATAACACCACCTGTAAATATTTTATAAATAAATAAATATAAATCTTAGACAACATCACATACATTGCTCCGATCCCAAAGTAAGTAGCTTAAGCACTTGTGTTATGGGTATCAGAACAACGAAGGTACCACAAATAAATACTTAAATACAAATATTAACACCCAGACACGGAACAAACACAGGTGTTCATTACACGAATGTTTGTCCCGGGTGGGAATGGCGCCTCGTTTGTTGTTCGGCAGGATGCACCACAGGCAGGTGAGGATGGCTTGGAGCGAAAAGGTGATAGGTCGCTTCCTTACATCCCAGTCTATATATACCTGACCAGAATAACCATCAACACCTAGCTCGGAGGAATTACTTCCACTTTTCATGGGAACAAGTCTCGTCCTTGGTGTCAATTACCACATCAATATCAAAAGAAAGACAAAAACAACAAACCGTCAATATAGCATTGCCATCTCCGATAGCAATCGCACCATCCAGCAGCTCAGTCTTGCTCTTCAGACTCCGGTGCACATACAGAGAGCAGCTCCGTCCCAGAACTAGCCGTTTCAACGTCACAGCGACGGTTTGCTCTGAATCCTGCTTCGGTTCTTTGGATGGATCTTTTCCAGAATGTGCTAGTAAAACTGAAACAAATAAGCTATGTCAGTTATATAAGTTGAATATTTGATTAGCTGGTGTGGCTGCAGCAGACCCTTAGTGGACAGGGAAGTATTCCTGGAATCTATGTGGCTAAAGAATGAGGAAATGGGAGCTACCTCCAGACGATGGTAGCACGCACCAAGAGGTTTTGTTCCTCGTTCTTGCCCCGTGCAATTAAGTCATGGAATGCCCTTCCAGCCTCATGTGTTTCCTCCTACAATCCTGGGTTCTTTAGGCGGGGCGTGAAACGGCATCTCAGTGGGAGAGGACGACAGGCGCAATGGGTTTATTCTATTGTAAATAAGTTGACCTAACTTTTGAACCTGCAGACCGCTTACCATCAGGTGGGGTGAGTTCATTCTGTAAGCTCTTCCTATAAAAAAAAAATGGGAGCTACCTACTATAGTTTCATATTTGTATGTAAAAAGATTCTGACGGATTGGCTTTTAAAATTGACGTATGACGAAACTGAAAATCTAATTAAAGTGAGTAAATGAAGTTTTAAGTACAATAATTTATTCTAAACATTCTTAACCACACACACACACATACACACACACACAAACACACACACACATACACACACACACACACACGAACACTAACACGCATGCGCACATACACACACACACAAACATACACAATAGTTTAATACTACAATTAGTTATACATAGAAATATGATGTTAGTTTAATGTCTTAAACAAATGTAAAATGTCTTAAACAAATGTAAGATAACGATTGCAATAATTACAGCTCAATCATAATAAATAGTGTCAAAGGAAGTAGCTGGTACTTATAGCACAGGTTTTCCTAATTTAAGTACCGGCAGCGTCATTGTATGTAATTTAACATAGCTCATAGTTCTTTTTTATCATTAAGTTTGTGCTATACTTATGGAACAAATAAATCTTATTATTATTATTATTATATTATTATATTTGACAAGCCTGGTGGCTTATTTAGTAGAGACTCTCACCTTCTGAACCAAGAATCATTCCTTTAAACACCATCCAGAATATACATTTGTGTGATGAACATTAAATAATATGTATTTCATCATCATCATCATCAGCCTATTACAGTCCACTGCTGGACATAGGCCTCTCCAGCTATTCGTGACTTAGGGCAAACACCTGGAGGATATACCCATAATCACCACGCTGGGCAGGCGGGTTGACAATCGCAGGGCATAGCTTCTCGCTCCAGTGACGCTGCTGCCCGTCATCGTCATCGTCACGGAACAAACACAAGTGTTCATCACACGAATGTTTGTCCCAGGTGGGAATCGAACCCACAACTCTCGGATCAGAAGGAAGGGGTCACTACCAATTGAGCCACCGAGCCTGTCGTGTGAGTGACGTTGCTGCCCGTCATCGGCCTGTGGTATTTAGCTACGCCTTCAATTGTGATGGTTATACCGCCACCAGTCGGTTGCCAGCGCCTCGTTTGTTATTCAGCAGGATGCACCACGGGCAGGTGAGGTCGGCTTGGGCGAAAAGATGATAGGTTGCTCCCTTACATCCCCATTACAACTTAGTTGGTCTAATAATCAAAACAAAAGTGCTTAAACTACTTACTTTGGGATCAGAGCAATGTATGTAATGTTGTTGCGTAGGTATTAATTATTTCGGTGCAATATTATTAAAAAAAAAAAATTTAATAACAAGAATGTATAACTTTCCGATTATTATTATGGAACTCACTCAAATCCAAAACTTTATTAGAGACTAAGCTGTTTAGCGGCAGCAGCGTCTTAGAACTGCTCAGAGAACTGCTACTGAAGATACTCTCCTCTCGCTTGCCACTCTGAGTCTGCTGACCGATGGCCAGAATCTCTTGTGGTGATAGCTGAAATAAAAAAACAAGATAATCAATCAAACAGTCCAATGCCATCCACGAGAGAAAATACGAGAAATTAAAAATACAATAATTCTGAAACTTACAACATCATCATCGAAACTAAATGCTTGCGCCTTAGTATCACTTGTGTTCCAATAATCATCGTCATCCATGACGAAAGTATTAATTAAAGAAGTTTAATCTAGATAAACCTGGTGTTTTTTGCTAGAGAAAATACACTAATTGAGCGGAAAACGTAAACAAATAATTCGAAAGAATAAACTCAAATGAATGATAGAGAATAACAACAACTGTCAGCTGTCACCTGTGTCAATGTCACTGTAGGGTTGTTTTAAATTATATGAAGCAAAGGTATGACGTTTGAAAAGTATTAAATTACATCTATAAACCATTATTTTTATTTTTAAGGTAAATACTTTAAAATAACTCATCATTACAAGTATGTAGAACTTTTCGAATCGAATTTATTTGCATTACCTATATTGTTAAAAAGTTTAGGGCGTAGTTACTAATTTAACAAATTTAAACTTTTCTAAAACTTCTACATACATTTTTTTAATATTAATTAATGGAAACGAGGGTAGAATACTTATAAAATAAAAAAATCTTGTATAAAAAGCTTACTGAACGCGTAGGTACATTCCTTCTTTCGTAACTCCAGCCACACCTCCACACCGCGTATACCACAATGTTGCGAACTCGCGAAATATGTTTGCAATGTAGATGCATTGCGCAGTTTGTTAACATTTGTTAGTTTCAATTCGTCATAAAACTAGCATTGTATTATGAATACAAATGGACAAGGAAAACTTCGAAGTGCGAGCGGTGACGTGGTAACTTCATTCAAGAGCACATCGTGGCTGGAATAGGCATGCTATTTCAACCTTTGGTTTTATGTAATAAAGTTCGAAATTGAATAGGAAATCAAAATGGAAATTGGTCAAGAGATTGTTAGATGGTAGTAACTGGTAGTGGATCTCATAACTTGCTTACCTTTGCCGACGGAATAACGAAATGTGCGGTCCTAAAAAAGTTTTAAAATAATAAATGAACTTTAAAAAGTTACGTTACAGTGAGTTTCAGAATTTTAGTGAAAGTTTCTGTGAAGTTTAGATACAAAATGTTAAACATTTTATCGAGTCCATTGCTGAGACAGTATGCTGTTGTTATTGTTGGTAAATAAAAAAATGTTGTAAATTTTCTGTAAATAAACTTTGGTTAGTAAAAGTCATAAATCTTTATACCTAGGTATTTAAAAATCATAACTTTGATGAAGCTTCTTTAATCTACACATTGTATGCAAATAAAGGCTGATAGGCCGTACCTACCTACTACCTATGTTGTCAAAATTTAAACGTTACCTTTTGTACCTAGAAGGTCTTTTTTACGTCCCTGCTTTAAGAGTTTAAAACTTATCCTACCTATATACCTAAATATAGAAGACATTATTTCTTTGAATTGCGTTTAACAGATAATGACCACGGAGTTGCTCTGTTATGATAGTGACCTCTGCTTTCTGAGCTAAGTAAGGGTCGTGGGCTCAATCCCCGCACAGTACAAAACCACAAATATTGGGATGCATGAACGTTTCTGTTTGTATTGGTCTGGGTGTTTTTTATGTATAAATAATGTACCCATTTACAAAAAAAAGATAGGTAGGTATTTAACCCTAGAAAGATAAACTTATTTTTTTGTACAGAAAAGATAAACAGGCGCCTCAGAGGCGCAAAATTTTAAGCCTACTGATTTATTCACATATTTAAATAGAAATACTTTTTTTATGTATGAATTAAATGTTACATTATTATTAATTAAAAAAAACACAAATAGGTATTATTATTTGTTTATTTTAAGGAATAATGTTAAATTTTCAAAATGTAACAAAAAGTAGACATTGTTTGCAGTACCTACTAACAATTTTTAAGCTTTTTTTATGAATAGCTAACTTTTTTTAACGTTTTGTTTTACTAACTAATAAGTTACAATATAATCAGTCTCAAATCACAAAAAATACTGAAAAAATCACAATTTATAAACATTTGATGCAAACATCTTTTTTATGTTCTCCACATACGGTATTTTTACATTTCGTACAAGTCATCTTAGACATTCTCTTTTATTTTTGTTGCACAAATGCTACAATAACGCCGCACTTTAGTCGGAGGTTCTTCATCAGCTTCTTGAGGAAGTTCTGGATTAGCCTCTGGTACTTGTGGTAGGATCTTCTCTATATTTTCTCTCAAACTTCTTTGCAAAGTAGGAATGCGCAGTCTAGATCTCATCCACGGTGCACACAGTTCAATCGACAATTGTTTCATGTACTCTCTACGGTTTATTGGTTTTTCTTTTTTTGACAACATATTGTAAGTGTAAATTATATAAGAATTGACAAAAGCTATGTTCAACATTACATAAAACATTGTCATCGGCCATCTGTTAGTTTTCCTAGAACAAGACATCGAAGAACACACCTAAAAACCATTGAAATTAATTTAGTAATAATAAAATATCTTTATATTTACCATAAATGCGTAATAATAGGTAAAAAGTAAAAAAAAGTAAATCACTAAATCTAATACATGTGCGAAAGTTTCACAGAAGATAAACTTGCGCCTCTGGAGCGCAACGCAATGTCATAGCGGCAAAACTAAAGTACTTACCGGACAGCAATGGACGTCCCTCGGACGTGTTGACTGACGACTGAGTTAGCTCGAAAACACAAGTGTAAACTCGCGCGGGTTAAAAAGATACAGCGATATATTAGTTTCGCAGGCGCCTCTGAGGCGTAGTTTATCTTTCTAGGGTTAAGTTAGAGTTTATTTTTTTTTGTTATTGTGTTACTTTGTGTAATTGTGTGCCAAATAAAGTTTTTACTACTCTAGTAACTACTTTATTGAAGATTTTTTATTTACCTACTCGTACCTCGAGGAAATTTCGAAGGCATCAATATCAGTAGAATCAGAAGGTAAACAATAATCATTATTATTCACATTATGCTTGTACCTACCTACTTACCTGTCTACCTTTTCATCCAGGAAAATAATATTTGAATACGCATATCGTTGCGATACGTTGGTAATTCCATAATATCAACATTCTTACGTACGTCCTATCCTACCTAGTCTATATTTGATTCATAAATCGGTGGGTAATTAATTACCGGCATACCTATAAGGTTTCCTCTTTCCTTTGATAGGGGATTGAACGTGACTATGTAAGTCATAAGTTCCTACCTACATTGTATACCTAACACCCACACTGTACACTTAGTGAGCAAATAAAGAAATTGAAAATAGAATACGAGAGGTAGAGGTAGGAATCTTCGCTCGAATTGAGTTGCCCGTCCGGGGAAGGACCTCCACCCAAATGTCTTCCGGGTCGTGTTTCTGCTGGTGAGTAGGGTTTCCGGAGCTCGTGGGGTGTTAGGGTTGGGTCGGCATGGCAGTGGCAATTGATAGGTAACTGACCAGTTACTTGCCAGTTGTCACAGCGACTTGGGCTTCTCTTTCGCTTTCCATCAGGCGTAAGGAAGCCATTATGTCGAGCTACTATAAAAAAAACACGTTAAAAGTTTTTTTTATTGCGTTTTGGTGGCAGACAAGCAAGCGGCCTGATGTTAAACAGTAACCGCCGCCCATGGACATCAGCAATGCCAGGGGCACAGCCATGCCGCTACCTACCGTGAGGAAAGAGCTCTCTTTCAACCTCGTTTGAAGAAGTACATGTGGTAGCGATCATGAAACACCGCGGCTGGGGGTTCGTTCCAAAGTTTGCAAGTCCATGGCAGAAATGAACGCTGAAAACGAACTGTTCTGGAGGTTATCACCTCAACGACCATTCGCTCCAACGTCATTCACCACAAACGTACGGGACCCTTTCCGTTTCGATAGTAATTTAATAAAATACAAAAAGCGGAAGTCAATAAGAATGCAAGCAAGGCAAGCTAAACAATAGGTAGAACTGTAGAGATCATACATTTTAAACCAATTGGAATTTTCATAGCTACTACGTGCTTACTTGCCCGTTATATAAGATACCTATACGTAGATATCAACAAATAGATGACTCGTGCGGTTCGCATCCTCATGTACGAAGGTCCACTTTAGGGGTCAGTGCCTCAAGGAAAATGGAACCTTCTTAACTGGCCCGGTGACTCTTTTGGCAGTGACCTTGCCTTGAGGGTCGTAGGTTCGAATCGCGAGTGTAGATAATAATACTTTGACTGACCAGCGGCTCACTTAAATCCTTCTTTTTGGGTTGAGGTGAGGGTTGTGGGTTCGACACAGTTCATGCGTCTTTAAGCTGTGAGTGGAGATGACGGCTGATAGAGGAGAATTGAAGAAGAAAACAGGTTGTGCCGACCCCACTTGGAGCTGGCTAAGGGCTGGAGAATGATGATGATGATGATTCGTTTTATCTATAGGTTTAATTCTGTACATTAAATATATTTTCAAAATAAATAAATAAATAACCCAAGACATGCCACGCTAGGCCACACAGCGCCACCTAGCCCCAAACTAAGCCGAAGCTTGTACTATGGGTACTAGACAACTGATAAACTTACTTAGATACATTTTTTTTGTAAATAAATACATATTATACATAGAAAACACCCAGACCAATACAAACATAATATACATAGAAAACACCCAGACCAATTACAAAATAACTATTAGGATTAGTGATCGATACTTATGCAGACTGACGACTGCTGACTGATGACTTAGTGTAGTACTAAGTTCCATTTTACCCCACCAGTTTTTACCTTGCTGGGGCACTGTGAAATAATCCAGAGCAAAATATTGATACAGAACCCTCAGTATGCTAGCCCCTGTGGACTGCCTCTAAACTTCTTTTATTACAATCCTCAAAAGAGGTAGGGCATAGCGAATCTTTGCTGGAATTGAGCCGCCCGTCCGGGGAAGGACCTCCACCCTATAGAATACCGCAGTCAAATGACCTCTGGGTCGTGTTTCTGCCGGTGAGTAGGGTTTCCGGAGCTCGTGGGGGGTTAGGGTTGGGCCGGCATGGCGGTGGCAACTGACAGGTAACTGACCAGTTACTTGCCCGTTGTCACAGCGACTTGGGCTTCTCTTTCGCTTTCCATCAGGCGTAGGGAAGCCATTATGTCGAGCCATTATATAAAAAAAAATCCACTCAAATAAAATTACACAGAAAAATCACTCATCCGGTTGATCCCACAAACTATTTACAGAACGTTAAATAGAGTCATAAAAAGTGTATGATTTGAAACCACATAGTAAACACTTTTTTATAATTATGTATACTTAGTATGTATGTGCGAAACTCATTAGTAGGCGGACCTGCTATACTAGGGTTTTCCCTGAAAGTCTGAAGCATAAAGTATCTAAGTAGCTTAAAACTATAATGTATTATGTAGGTAGATATTTTAATATCTTTTAAGCAAAACGGAAATTAGTATAAAAATTATCCAAAAATGTTATCTCGTACCTACATATACCCAAGTTTAAGCCACATTATTTTTATCAAACTTATTTTGCTAAGAAACCAATAATAATTTAAACGCAATTTTTAACATAACTACTTCAAACAAACTTCATACGCAAGGTACACAAAATTACTAATTTTTTCATTTAATCAACTCCAATAGAATAAAAAGTAAAGAAAAACATTTATTTAGCTGTATTTTTTTTTTTTTTTTTTTTTTTTTTTTTTTTTTTTTTTTTTTTATAATTTTTGCGATTTTAATAACACTATCTATTTTGTAAGATTACGGCACTATTAATTAATTCAAAATTTGTTGGTTCTATGATGTTTATATACCTGCGATTGGATACAGGTAAGTATAATTAGTTGCAAGAATTAAGTTTTGTTTATATTTTTAAGTCGGGACACTATGTAGGTCACCAGGTGCACGAATGCTTCGGTGGCCTGTTCACTTTTGAGCATTTCTGGGAGTTTAAAAGGTTCTATTTTTCTGTTGGCGCAAATAAGTTTGAATTTTTCTCGCTCGTACTCGAAAATTGAACAGTGATTTAAGAGGTGTTCGATGTCTTGTGTGGATGTTCCGTCGCACGGGCAAAGGCTATCGTTGCAAATCTTGAACCTCTCCAGATATGCCTTGTGGTACCCGTGTCCGGTCAAAAATTGGGTCAATTCAAAGGTGAGATGGACGTATTTTCGGAATGTTGCGATATCGTCTATAGTCGGGAACCATTTCTTGGTTCCTTGTCCCTGCGTGTAGGTGAGGTATTCATTAGACCATTTTTTATGGGCTCTTTCTTTAATCTTTATCTTTGCAAAAGAGATAGGAAATTCATTGAGAACAGTGGGAGTTCTGCTGGTGGCTGCGCTTTTTGCTGCTTCGTCGGCCATCTCATTACCACTGATCCCAACATGAGCCTTTACCCACACAAATTTGGGTGTAAGCCCAAGGATTGAAGCGCGATAAAGATTTTTGTGGATGAGGTTTACTAATTTATGGGTGTTACTTCGGTCAGCTATTGCTTTCAGTGATGATTCGCTATCCGTAAATATAGTAAAGCTTGGGAACTTATTCAGAACAGCTAACTCCACTGCTCTGTCAATGGCAAATAGTTCTGTGAGAAACACTGATGCTACTCTGTTTATGTGGTACTTTTTAACAGTCGTTTTGTGCTGTTGCATGATGACAGCAGCTGCTCCAGTGTCGCCTGAGTCCAGCTTACTCCCATCTGTGAAAATGTTGACAACGGACTTGGGCATAAGTGACTCAACCTCTTGCATATTTTTTGCCTGCTCATACGTTATGGTCTTACGAAGCGCTGGATGTAATAGATCCTTTGTTGAAACGGTTCTGTGCAGGGAGATGTCCTCTGGAAGATCCTCGAGTACGCCATTTCTACGGACTCCTTCAAGTTCGTGCACCTGTTCAACAACCAGATGTAGAGGCATAAACTGTGCCAGAGCGAGAGCGGCATTTGCAGATATGGTTCGGAAACCTTTGATAGCTCGTAAGGCAAATTGCCTCTGAAAGGAGCAGAGGATACGCCTCACGCACTTATACCTGACTGCCGACCCCCATATGCCCGCGGCATAGGTGATGATAGGTACAATCACTTGTCTATAGATTATCTCCACGTTTTGAGATTGAATTCCCCAGGTAGGCTTTACGAATTTGCACAGATTGCGGAAAATACCACTAGCCTTGTTAATTACATATTTGGCATGTTTTATGAATCTAAGTTTGTCGTCAATAATAACTCCTAGTAGTTTAATCTCTGAGGAAATGGCGATTTGAGAGTTATCGAAGATAATGTTCGCATCCCGGCATTTTGACGAAAATGCTATGACTTGGGTTTTCTGTGGTCCAAACATAAGTTTTACCCCTTTTCCCCATCCGATAATGATTTCAAGGGCTTCCTTGGCTTTTGCTTCTACAATCTCCTTGTTCTCGCCCTCTACTAACAGGAAGACGTCATCGGCGAACGCTTGGATGTGAATGCCGGAAGGAAACTGGAGACTTAGCAATTCGTCAAGCACGAGGTTCCATAATACTGGACCGCACGCAGAACCCTGAATGCAACCTTTGGTCATAGACTTAGTGGCGGAGCCATTTCCGTAATCAATAGTCACTCTACGGTTCGAGGTGTAACTACGGATAAGTCTATAAATATTTTTAGGGCATTTAACGTGTCTTAGTCTATTATAAAGGGCAGGCCACCAAGCGTTATCAAATGCTGCCTTGATGTCCAGAGAAATTCCGATGATCTGTCGTCGTGCTGCTTTGGCATGTTCTATCACGTCCAAAGATGCTTGCAGGGCATCCGTGGTGGTTTTCTGCTCTCTAAACCCGTACTGGTGTTGACTTAAGGTACCCTCACATTCCGCTTTATGAGACACGCGTTTGATGAATAGTTTTTCCAGAAGCTTACCGAACACTGGGAGGAGGCCTATAGGTCTATAAGCGTTGAGAGAAGTGGGATCAGTAGCGTTCGACTTAGGGATGATTTTCACGTACGCTTGCTTCCAGGCATCTGGGAAATGACCAAGTTCAAGGCACCTATTGAGAATATCGGTGATAAATGTAGGATGACTCCTGAAAAAGGCCTGACAAATATCCGCCGTAAGATTATCCAGGCCGGGTGCCTTTTTAGGATTAAACCTACTGAGACATTCCCAGACCTCTTCTGATGTGAAAGGAATATCGTTAGGTACATCTGGTTCGCTGTCCTCCAGATGGCGGAGTTCTTGATGTCGTTCCAGGTGGTCTGGGCCATCATCAGGGTAAAAATGTTTTAGTAGAGCCTCTGCTGTACTATTGCCGGAATCTGTGTATCCTTGTGTAGTGAGAAGGGTTTGAGGTGGTCTTGCTGCCGTGGAAGTTTTTATAATACGGTTGGTAATAGACCATACGTTCTCTTTCCCTTGAGTCTCACAAAAGCTGCGGAAATGGGAAGTGGAGGCTTTTGATAAAGCATGTGCATATGCCGTTTTGGCTTTGTAATAGTTGGTAAGTGTAATGTCTATTGGCTTTCCCTGGAATTTAAGTGTATGGAGTCTATGATGTAGACGAATGCATTCCTTTTTCATACAATCGAGCTCGTCGGTCCACCAAGGATTGTGGATTCCTCGTCCTGTAGATCTTTTAAAAGACTCGTCACACGTACTTTGAATAGCTTTCGTCATTTTTCGGACTGCATCGTCGAGTTCACAGTTTGTTAATGAAGAAACATTGATGTCGTCCAACCCATTTATCGCGAAAAAGTGGGGGATTCTCTCATGAAAATGCTCCCAGCCCGGTTTGCTGATGGTATATTTGAATGTAGATGTACGCTTGGTGCGCTCTAGTCTCTCTTTTCCCGTAATATTAAATTCGATAGCATTGTGATCTGAGGAAGGACAAGCGTTAAGACTAACGTGCCAGTTTTGGATCCTATCTACTAGCTGATCAGAGACCACAGTGATGTCAATTATGGAGGAGCAGTGTGTGCCGTGTCTATTGGTTTCGAAAGTGGGTTTGCTTCCAATATTGCTGACAAACATGTCATTTGCCGCGAACATGTCGGCCACATCCCTCCCCCGCGCGTTGGTCACAGTCTCTCCCCACAATGGATGCCGACCGTTGAAATCTCCCCCCAGAAGTCGAAGAGATCCATTCGTTGCCTGCAAGAAGCTGTTTACGGCCGTCAAGGCGGGCAGTCCCTCTGAGCCTGGCTCAACATAAGCAGAGGCTATATAAAGTCTCCTTTGTCCAAGTTTGACCTGGATAACCGCTAAGTTTGGAGTGGATAATTGTGCGATGCCAAGACCAAACGCAGAGGAACTTTTGACCATTACACAAGCCTTAACTTTTGTAGTGCTTGGAAATTGGTATATGTTATACCCTGGGATATTACGCACGCCGAGAGCCTTGCCAACATAAGGCTCACTGATGAGAGCAATGTCGGCGTTGATGCTAGTGAAATATTGTAGAAGCTCAACTTGGGACAAATAGCAGTGGTGTACGTTGCATTGTATAACTTTTAACGGCTTAATAACCATAATCCACTTGGTCGTTAATTTTGGATTTCGTTGATTTGATACGGGAGCAGAGTTTATGGTCTATTGCGGAATGTTTAGTTGGGACACTGCTACCTGTCCTTAAGTTGTGGTGTTTACAGTTAAAACAACAAAATTTTTCCCTATCTCCCTTAATAGGGCAGGAGTGGTGACTATGTAACTTGGAAGCACAGAAAGAGCAAGGTGAATCAACGGAGGTGCATTTGTTTTTTGTATGCCCGAACTGCAAGCATTTAAAACATTGCGTAAAGCGCGAAAAATCTTCGACGTGAACCTTTTGATGGTCCACGTTGACTCTGCCGGCAGCGATGAGTGACCTTCTTGCTGCTGGGCTAGTCTCCAAAACCGCGTTATAAAAGCGTTCGTTGCGATTGCGAGTCAGAAAGCATAAGCGTATAGTGGTACGGAACCCTACGTGCGAGAGTCCGACTCGCACTTGGCCGGTTTTTTTTAATAGATCGAGTGATTCAAGAGGAAGGTTTATATGAATAACTAGCTGTGCCGGCGGCGTCGCACGCGTGGATATCGGGTTTCAAAAATAACGGAATTCCATAAAATACCTAATTATACCTATGCCTAAGTTTTAAGTTAGACTAGCAATACGTTGGTTAAAACAACATTCAATTCCATGCAGTAGTTTTATAGTAGTAGATAGCTTTTTTTTTTTTTTTTTTTTTTTTTTTATAGTGGCTCGACATAATGGCTTCCCTACACCTGATGGAAAGCGAAAGAGAAGCCCAAGTCGCTGTGACAACGGGCAAGTAACTGGTCAGTTACCTGTCAGTTGCCACCGCCATGCCGGCCCAACCCTAACCCCCCACGAGCTCCGGAAACCCTACTCACCGGCAGAAACACGACCCAGAGGTCATTTGACTGCGGTATTCTATAGGGTGGAGGTCCTTCCCCGGACGGGCGGCTCAATTCGAGCGAAGATTCGCTATGCCCTACCTCTCGCAAAAAGCTTAAATTAATAAGCCTATTCCGGATTATTTCCGCATGCAATTGAAAAGATTCATAATTTTTATTGCTTGTTTGATCATGTTGAAATCTTTTCGTTTGTACAGATTAGATCTAGGTAGACGAGGACATTACTGCCCTACTTATTCGGAAATATAACAAGGTCGGAATTGTTTGTCAGTACACATATTATGGCAAAGGCCAAAAAAAGGGGTAGATCCCAGGTTCGAATCCCGGGTCGGGCCAAAAATTATTAGGTATCAGCTTTTTCTGACAAGAATATCATCAAACTCGTAGTCAACAGCTTGCAATCATCCTCGCTCGAATTGAGCTGCTCGTCCGGGGCAGGACCTCCACCCTTTACCTAGAATACCGCAGCGAAATGACCTTCGGGTCGTGTTTCTGCCGGTGAGTAAGGGTTTTCGGAGCTCGTGGGGGTTAGGGTTAGGCCGGCATGGCGGTGGCAACTGACAGGTGACCAGTTACTTGCACGTTGTTGTCACAGAGACTCCCAAGTCGCCCACTTCTCTTTCGCTCTCCATCAGACGTAGGAAAAGCATGTCGAGCCACTATATAAAAAATAAACACTTTTATTAGGTCACAATTTGGTTTAAATAGGTTTTATTAGAGTCATAAACCTGGCTTTGTCATTGAAACATTTTTCGGGTTAAGTAAATATTGTACCTAATCTTAACTACCAGTTAAAACACGGAAAGATTACACTAATCCTTTCTAACAAATGTTTTGTATGATTGTCGTCCGGTGACCTAGTCGAGACAGTGACAATGTAAGTTAAATATGAAATTTGATTCGTGCATTCAAAAGGAATGCAGTATTTGCATCTTGATTTTTAAAGCTTTTAAGTACTTTATCTAGGGGTGTAATTAGATGCAACAATCAATATTTAAGACGTTATACCTACCCAGCGGCGTAGCGTGGGTGTCGGCCGCCCGGGGCGGAAAACAATTTTGCCGCCCGGGGGGGGGGGGGGGGAGACAATTTTGCCGCCCTTTTATTTTGAATCGTCAGTAATTCTCGCTGTTGTTTTGTTAGTCATAAACAAAGCATAAAATAAAATACGGGGAATCCCCGCAAGTCGTGGACGGTGTTGGCAGCAGTCGCTACAAAAAATATCATTAAAAAAACCGGCCAAGTGCGAGTCGGGCTCGCGCACAAAGGGTTCCGTAGCAGCAAATATAATAAACTTAACCAAAATTACAGTTAAATCAACCTATCTCAAAAACTATAAGAGATACTTTGATCAAACCAAAAATCGTTGAAAGAGTTAATTAGCATGCATCACCTCTATTTTTTTTAGAATTTTATACCCCGTAGTTATAAAAATAGAGGGGGGGGGACATACTTTTTACGACTTTGAGAGCTGATATCTCAAAAACCGTTCACTTTAAGAAAAATGTTTTTTAGAAAACTTTATATCATTTTAAAAGACCTTTCCATTGATACCCCACACGGGTATGTACATCGAAAAAAAAATTTTCATCCCTCAGTTACATGTATGGGGGGCCCCACCCCCAATTCTTTTTTTTACTATTTAGTGTCATAATTTTGTAGCGGTTCATACAACACATATTCCCATCAAATTTCATCACTGTAGTACTTATAGTTTCCGAGTAAATCGGCTGTGACAGACGGACAGACGGACAGACGGACAGACGGACAGACGGACATGACGAAACTATAAGGGTTCCGTTTTTGCCATTTTGGCTACGGAACCCTAAAAAAGGGATTCCCCGAATCCGTTACAGAATAAGTAATGAAAAATTCCATGCTCTTTTCAATCGGTCCGAATTTGTAGTTCCGATAAAAATATGAAATGGTTCAAATAATTTTATTATTTAAATTAGTATGGATAGATTATAAATTGTGAAATTTTGCCGCCCCCTAAAATGTGCCGCCCGGGGCGGGCCGCCCCCCCCGCACCCACTACGCTACGCCGCTGTACCTACCTACTTTTTACTTTGAGTTTTTATGACACAGGGCTCGATGGTGACCTGATGGTACCATGGAAGACGGAAGTCTTCCATAGTTGGAAAACTATTAAGATGATAAGGACGAAGAAATGTACAATGATGAAAAATTACTTCACCCGTCAAATCGTTCTCGAACACATCATATGATTTTGTGAACGTGTTATTAGGTACCAGAGCAATACCTATATGCCTACTATAAATTAAAACTAATTAGGAATAGGTACCTACCATTTTCAAAGATAGATCTTAAAATACCTGTATGTGATCAACTGCTTCTTATTAATTGCTTAGAACAACAAAAACCGTGACTGACGTCATTCATAACACATAAAAACATAAAGGCCAAGTCATGACCGTCAGTACTGTATTTAAAGAGCACACTTTTGGTCTTAGCATCTTTAACGTAACCTATTTGTTGGACTTTAAGTCTTACGACATAAGGTCCCTTATTCCATTTGTTTAGTTAGTTTGCGGTACTTGTGTCACTTAAAAGCATTTTATATAGTTTTTATTTATTTTTATTACAATAGACAATAGCAACTTAGTATCAGACAGACAGCCTCACATATATAAGTAATCAATCTTGCTCTGATCCTAAAATAAGTAACTTGAGTAGGTTCTTGTGTTGTTGGTATCATTCTTCATCATCATCATCAGCCTATTGCAGTCCACTGCTGGACATAGGCCTCTCCAGTTGTTCGCCACTTAGGGCAAACATCTTGAGGATATACCCAGAATCGCCACGCTGGGCAGGCAGGTTGGCGATCGCAGGGCGTAGCTTTTTTTTGAGGAGCATGGCGACATATGGGGCGCCAATATGGGCTGACGTTGTCTCACGCCGAGACAACGTAAAGCACCTGAGGCGCCCCCAGAGGGCCATAGCCCAACGGGTCTCACGGTCCTATAGGACCGTGAGCTTTGACGTGTCCTGCGTCTTGGCCAGCACCCCGCCCTGGGAGCTTGAAGCCCAGGTGCTGGCCAAAGTTTACTGGTGGACGGCCGACCAGAGGGCGAGCGGGGACCGCCCTACTCCGGCCGAGAGAGGGGCGGTGCGGAGAACGGCCCATGAAGACCTGCTCCAGCAGTGGGCCGTGGGTCTTGCATCCGCTGCATTCGGGCGGCGCTTTTTGGACGCCGTAGGTCCGGCGCTACAACAGTGGCTAGAGCGGCCGCATGGATTCCTCACATTCCGTTTGGTGCAGATATTGACCGGACATGGCTGTTTCGGGAAGTATCTGCATCGAATCGGGCGGGAGGAATCTACTGCGTGCCACGAGTGTGGGGCGGAATGTGATACGGCTGATCACACTCTAGCCGTTTGTCCGGCCTTTAGCGGTCCACGAGCCATCTTGTTCGGCTCGGTAGGGCCGAATTTGTCTCTCCCAGCCATCGTTCTGTCGATGCTGGGAAGCCGCACGTCATGGACGGCGATGGCCTCCTTTTGTGAGACGGTCATGTCCCAAAAGGAGGCCGCGGAGCGGGAGCGGGAGGCCGACCCGAACGCTCCTCCGCTCCGCCGACGCAGAGGCGGTCGCACTCGGCGGCAGTTCCGCCGCTTGATGCCGCCTGACGGGGCCCAGCGGGTGGTTGGTGCGGGGGCACCTCCGCCCGCCTTGCACGGGTCCCCGTCTCCATCAGACGGGAGTGGGCTGGCCCTCCGGGCCCCTCCCATCGCTCCCCCTTAGGGGGTGAGCCTGTTGGTTTTTGCCACCTAAGGCAGATAGCGCTGGCGGTGTCATGGTCGTATGGGTTATCTCAGGCCCCTTGACACCGCCCCTATAGGCGCACGACGAAGGGCCCGGTGTTTTTAGTGGGTATTTCTCGTCTCACTTCCATCTTTCCGAGGCGAGATGAGTCCCACATACCCCGTTGCTCCCCCGAGCAGCGGGTATGCCTAAAAGCATTGTCACCGGGTTAAAAAAAAAAAAAAAAAAAAAGGGCGTAGCTTTTCGCTCCGGTTACGCTGCTGCCCGTCATCGGTCTGTGGTATTTAGCTACGCCTTCAAATTGTGATGGTTATACACACATTTTACCACATTGGAAGAGTCTCTCGCGCAAACTATTCAGTGTAGAAAAAAATGATATGAGAAACCTCAACATCATTTTAAAATACCTATCCATAGATACCCCACACGATTAAGTTTGATCAAAAAATTTTTTTTTGCGTTTTATTTCTATGTAACTATGAGGAAATCCAAAAATTGTTTTTTTTTCTGAATTTATTTTAAAATTATAATGCGGTTAACAGAATACATCTACGCACCAAATTTCAATAATGTAGCTCTTATAGTTTCGGAATAAACTGGCTGTGACATACGGACGGACAGACAGACAGACATGACGAATCTATAAGGGTCCCGTTTTTGCCATTTGGCTACGGAACCCTAAAAATGGCCTACCTATGTTTTGATTTTGCAATTGCTTAATACAAATAAATAAAACCGCATAAAATGCTTGCAACGTCTGTGGTCACATGGTTACCTACTTAGTTTCTGCAACGACTTGGGTATCTCTTTTGCTTTCCATAGCACTATGGGAAGTTACTAATTAACTTAAATCGCAACTACAGCCTGCAATTTAAGTACTGTTAAACCCAAATAAGTAACTACCTACTACTTGTGTAACTTAGATACTAAGATTTTTTGCCATTGTAGACTATCTATAACATAGGTCTTTGCCCTGTTCAAAGCCGAGGACACATATTATTTTTAGCATCTGTCGTATGATTTCCCAATAGACTACAGTTCACACACAAATGATAGGAAGTCAGCAATTTCACAATCATGCATTGTGTTCCATTTTGTGATAGTCTACTCTTAATATGGCGTAAATTACATGTTGTGTTGACCTGATATCTGTGCCTGTGTATCATAGGTATAAGTATTCTTTTTTAACATACACCCGGGCCCTGGGTACGGGACACCTGGGTTATGTGGGGCTCACTCCTATTTAGCGGAGAATACCCACTAAACCCGACGGTGGTCCGCTACGAGCACTCTGTCTGAGGAGGGTCGGGATGCCCGGAGGGATTCGACTCAACCCCCCACAGCGCGGCAGCGCTGCGCCGCCCAGCAAGAACGGCACACCTCGGAAGGACGGTGTGGTGTCCTCCCTGCATCTTACGATGCACGACGGCACTGACCACTATGCCCGGAGGCACGTGTCATCGTCTTCCTCGAGGCCGCTAACCGGAGCGCAAGCCACTCATTCCTAACTTCTACATTTATCCCCAAAAATATACCGACTTCAAAAAAAGCATGGAAGTTCTCAATAAGTTATCATCATCATCATCATCAGCCTATTGCAGTCCACTGCTGAACATAGGCCTCTTCAGTTGTTAGCCACTTAGGGCCAACATCTGGAGGATTTACCCATAATCGCCACGCTGGGCAGGCGGGTTGGCGATCGCAGGGTATAGCTTCTCGCTCCGATGACGCTGCTGCCCGTCATCGGTCTGTGGTATTTAGCTACGCCTTCAATTGTGATGGTTATACCGCCACCAGTCGGTTGCCAGCGCCTCGTTTGTTATTAGGCAGGATGCACCACATGCAAGTGAGGTTGGCTTGGAGCGAAAAGATGATGGGTCGCCCCCTTACATCCCCATCATCCCATCCAATAAGTTATGTTTTGTTTCAGTTAACCTGAGCGTGCTCTGCACAGGCTTGGGCCTGGCCTGGCCTTCTCCCGTGCTGGTGAAGCTGCGGAACGGCACAGAGACAGTCCTGTCGAGGCCCATCACTGAAGAAGAAGGGTCATGGATCGTCTCCATCGGTTTCCTGATTGGAGTTTTTGGTGAGTTAGGGAAATTCTAGCTTGGCTGATAATTGAAGAGTGGAACTCCTTACCGGTTCCTCTCATCTAAGTATTATAGTTGTAAAGTCTACCAGATCCCATAATAGATATAAAACATTGGGATTTGGAAGGTCATAGCTTTTAAAGAGTGGCACTCTTTAGGTACCTTTGGTTCCTCTCATCTATGACATCTTTACAAAGTCGTAAGGACCAGACTTTCAGATACAATATACGTTGATATACGTCCTCGTTTCTTTCTTTCTTTCGAATATCTTATCTATGAAAAATATTGTTACCGCGATGTAACAACGCACAACGCCATCTATAAACATTTTAAGGAACTAAGTACTAAACTGTTAGGAAATATTCTAAAAAAGACTGACCAATATCCTTGTTCAATGATATTTCCAGCCAACTTCCTCCCAGCCGTACTCCTGGACCTGATCGGCAGGAAGCAGTGCGTCCTGATCGCTGCCGCCCCGAAGGTGGTTGTGGGTTTGCTGTCCACCTTCGCCACGGAACCCTGGATGCTGCTGCTGGCAAGAGTCATCAGTGGCGTGTCAGACTCGTTCATCTTCAATGTGGTGCCAGTTTACGCCTCTGAAATTGCTAGTGTGAGTTCGATCATTAATCCTAGGGGTATATTAAGTTAAAGCGTTAGTCCTGCACTTGAACTCTCTCCAGCCGTGTCGATCAATTGATCCAGTCCCTGATCCTTCCCATAATTGATTATGCCGATGTGTGCTACCCTGACCTTAATCAATGTCTCCTTCGCAAGCTGGATCGTCTTCAGAATAATTGCATTCGATTTATTTTTGGCCTACGGAAATACGACCATGTCTCCTCTCATCGTACACAACTTAGCTGGCTCCCTATAGCGACACGTCGTAATATCCGGATGCTATGTACCCTCTATTCAATTCTTTACGATCCTAACTCGCCTAACTATCTCAAATCTCAGTTCCCATTGCTTAGTTCGACTCACACTCGGCAGCTTCGCTCTTCAAGCAGCTCCCTTTTAGCTACTCCCTTGCTCCTACTCCCTTGCTACTCCTGACTTTGGAACCGACTGCCCGAAAATATCCGGAGTGCCCCGAGTAAAGCAGCTTTTAAGTTTAGAGTCCAGAAACATTTTCGTATCCAACATTAACGAAGTCGTCTCACTACTCTGTTGTCGTCCTTACTATTATTTATATTATTTATATATATGTATACTTATTTTATATATATATATGTGTATATTATATTAATATGAGCTATATTGTATTATATTTACTTTATAATATGTATGTATTTATTTAAGTATTTTTTGTATTTTTTTGTTTAATTGTTATCGAACTCTGCAGCACACTACCTACATTTATTTCTGCTTAGCCCAATGGTTGACTGGTAGAGAATGCCTATGCGGCATTAAGTCCGCCTTTTGTACACTCCTTTTATTGTGCAATAAAGTTTAAATAAATAAATCAATCGTACAATCGAAATATGGGAGCGATTTTTTTTGTAAATAAATACAATTATTATACATAGCAAACACCCAGACCGATACAAACAGACATGTTCATGAAAACAAATGTTTGTACTGTGCGGGAATCGAACCGACGAGGTCAGTAGGCAGAGGTCACTACCAAATGAACCATCGAGCAAGTCAATAACATTGTCGCCATACTTCGGTCAGAAAAGTATTTATTTATTTATTTATTTATTTATTAAACTTAAAATACACTACCTTTACAGACTAATCTAATGCGGTAGTATACCTAATCTTATCTACTTATAGCTAATTATGTACAATGTTACCCTTGTGAATTCACTCAGAGAACACGAGAAAATGTCTATCGCCTGTGCGACCGCGTTGATAGTGCGCAAGGCGCGCGTGAGCGGCGCCTCGGCCAGCATGTTGGTGCGCGCGCGCGGCAGCGCCAGCAGCGGCGGCGCGCGCCGCCTCTCCGCGTACCGGTCCGGCACACTAAACCGAATCTGTTGAAGGAACTTTGCGTTGTGTAGCTTCCCTCTTATAATTTTGTGGATATAACAAACCAACGCAAAGTCCCTTCTGACCCTCAGCTCACAGTAGCCCACCATGCCCAGAACAAATAAATTAGGATATCTGAGCGGGTAAAATGGATAGACACCATACCGCTTCAGGTACAGATACCTAATAAACTTGTTCTGGACTCTTTCCAGCATCAACTTATATTTTGTTTCATGCGGTGACCAGATCACCGCACTGCACTCCAGCTGACTTCGGACCAAGGCGTTATATAGGCTGATAATCGCTGTGATATTTGTGAATGACCCAGCTCTGCGTAAAATAAAACCCAAGTTGCGATAGGCTTTTTTGCATACGCTCTGTATATGGTCACTAAAAGACAGCCCAGAAGTCAGCCGTACCCCCAGATCTCTAACCTCTGTAACCCTTTGCATTGTTACACCCCCTACCGTATAACTATTCATTATCACATTACGTGCGCGAGATATGGTCATGACTACACATTTAGAAGTGTTGAACTGCAGTCTGTTACTTACACTCCAAGCCACTACTCTATCTATGTCATTCTGCAACCTCTCGCTGTCTCCCGGGCTTTCTACAGGTAGATATAATTTCAGGTCATCTGCAAATAGCAAGCACTTAGCGTCTTTTATCACGTTTGGCAGATCATTTACCATTAGCAAAAACTCTAGAGGCCCAAGATTGCTGCCCTGGCTTACCCCGGATCTGGTAAAATATGGCTCCGACGCATGCCCAGCGTAATCGACATACTGCTGTCTATCTGTCATGTAACTAGCGAATAGATTCAAAAGGTGCGGGGTGAAGCCGACGCGCGCTAATTTTTCGAGTAGGATGTCGTTGTCAACTAGGTCAAAAGCTTTTTTGAAGTCAAAATAAGCGGCGTCTACCTGCACCCCAGCATCTACCGCCGGCACCACGTCTGCCATGTAGTTGAGGAGGTTGGAGGTGGTGCTGCGCGCCGCGCGGAAACCATGCTGCTCGTCCGCTAGCTGCACACTCACCTGCTCGTACAGGCTCTTGTGTATGGCCGCCTCCAGAACCTTCGCCGGCGTCGACAGCACCGCCACCGGTCTGTACCCCTCCACGCTATTCGTAGCTCGCCCCTTAGGAACCGGGACCACTCTTGTCATCTTCCATCTCTTCGGAAACACCCCCAAACCCAAACATAAATTAAATATATGAAGTAGGGGCTCCATTAATGCCGCTCGACAGTCCCTGATCACAAAGGGGGGTATACCGTCTGGCCCCGATGAGGTTTTTGGCTTAAGGCGTCGCAGTGCATCAGCCACGTCGGCCAGCTCCAGGCGGTCGAGGTGCACGCGCGCGGCCGCGTTGCCGCCGCCGGCCCGCGCCACGCTCGCGCCCACGTCCAGCCGCGCCCGCTCCGTGCTGTATACCGACTGGAAGTACCTAGCGAATTCAATTGCGCACTCTTCCGCACTTAACACAGATCCGTCCTTTAGTATACTTCGCGGACTCCTACTGCCTCTTTTATCGTTTATATAATCCCAAAACGCTTTAGGTTGCTTTTGTAAATGGGCCTGTACACGGTGACTATATTGCTCATGAGCGAGTTTTATCATACTTTTAACTCTAGCCCTACATTCCGAAAAAGTACGGTAGTCTGTATCTAAGCCGCTCGCTTTGTATGTTTTATGTAGCGCTGCTTTTAATTTAATGCTATCAATAATATCCCCCGTGTACCAAGCCGGGTATATAAATTTAGAAGAATCCTTGGTTTTTTCTTTCGTGGGACGCAATCCCTAATTACAGCATTAATAGCTCCGTAAAAATAATCTAAACTAGCCTCTAAGTCTAACTCCGTAATTGAAGTCCAATCAATTTTTGCAATACCTGAGTATAAAGTAGGAAAATCCGCCTTACGAAAGTTCCAGCGTGCCGGAGCGCCCCGCTCGCTCACGGGGCCCCGGGCCGCGGCGGGCGCGGGCCGGCGCGCCGGCTGCGCGCGCACGCTCAGCGCGGGGTGGTACGCGTCGGGGCGCACCAGCGGCGTCGCCGCGCTGACGCTTACGCAGTCTTCATCCCACGTGCTTAAAACTAGATCTAAACATCGTCCACTACAATTTTCTACTTTGTTGCTCTGAGTGAATCCACAATATGTTTGAAAATACTCAAAATAGTTATTTACAGCCACACTACTAGAATACAGATTAAAGTCACCTAAAACTAACACGGCACTATAATTATTACAATACTGTTCTATAATTCTAAACATAATCATATAATCTTCTTCAGTACTGTTCGGTGGGATATAAATAACACAACACAGAAACAAAAATCTCTGTCTTAAATAAACAGTTGCACTGACTAGTTCGAACACCTGATTGTCCAAGATGACGTCACCCGGGATCGCCGCCCTTCGCAGCTCGAAGCGCGGTGTGGCCACTAAACACGCGCCTCCTTGTTTCCGCCCGTCCGCGCGATCACATCGGATTATTGAATATCCGGGGGGTATTAACTCAGCATCTTGGATGGACTCGTTGCAACCAGTTTCCGTAATGGCTAGTATATCAGCTTCTGTTGCTGTTACGCCTTCGTAAAAATCCTGTAACTTCGTGCGAAGTCCCCTAACATTCTGATAAAAGACTTCGACAGATGTATTACGTACTTTTGGAATTATTGGTGGTTTTACGAAACCACACCCATTCACAAAACTCAATATTTAATGGCCATATATTAGGTTGACATAATACCTCGTATTTACTTTCCGGGACCCCTACAATAAAGGACGCGTAATCTCTTTCAGTTCTATGCTTTATTCTGTCTACCTTTATATCTACCTCGTATAATATTGTTACTAGCTGTGCCAGCAGCGTTGCTCGCGTGGATATCGGGTTTTAAAAATAATGGACTTACATAAAATGTCTAAATTTTAAGTGAGGCAGAGGTCTTACTAGAGAGCAATACATTAGTGAAAACTGCATTTAATTCCATGCAGTAGTTTTTGAGTGATGCGCGTTCAAACATACAGGTAAAAAATTCTCCCGTTCTCCTAACATTTCCCTTCACTGCTCTGCTCCTATTGATTGTAGAGTGATGAAAAGTTTAGGTACCTACTATAGCCTACCCAGGAGTATGAAGAATAATTGTACCAAGTTTCGTTAAAATCCGTTAAGTAGTTTTTGTTTCTATAGCGAACATACAGACAGACGGACAGACAGACAAAAATTTTACTGATTGCATTTTTGGCATCAGTATCGACCACTAATCACCCCCTGAGAGTTATTTTGAAAATATATTTCATGTACAGAATTGACCTCTCTACAGATTTATTATAAGAAGATAGATATAGAAGATTAGATAATTTCAATTTAAATTCCCCATCTTCCTCTTACAGACCAAAGTCCGTGGAGCCCTCGGCACAATCCTGCAGATAATGTGCTCCCTGGGAATCGTTATAATGCTATGCATGGGACCTTTTACCTCGTACATCACCCTCAACGCCATCTGCACTTCAGTCTACGTAATCACGTTTGCCCCTCTGCTATTTTTGCCCGAGAGCCCGTATTTCTTGTATACCAAAGGTAAGTAAGAAAAATATCCAATTAGTCCATACATAAAATTCGGCTCTGTATTCCGCTTTCCATCAGACGATGGGAGGCCACTGCTGCAGCGACATCCATCTCAACATAGCTACAAGATAGAATCACTAGTTCTGCCTAATAACAACAGATGGCGCTGTTTATTCTATGAAAATCCTACAACGCACATGCGAAGTTTTCATCACGCCTTACCATATATATATCCCAAGACGGTACGTCGGAATTTTGACTCCGTTCCGCACCGCCCCAATCCTTTAGTGGTTTCCGCCGCTGACTATAACCCTTCCGAAGCCCCCCATTGGAAACATTTGTCCCCGTAACTTTCTCCAGGACGGTGACGATAATCTCAAAACAACGTCCGTAGGACGACGAAATGATTCATCATCATCATCATCATCATCAGCCTATTGCAGTCCACTGCTGGACATAGACAGACCAGCTGTTCGCCCCCTGGGGAAACTTCTGGAGGATATAACCATAATCGCCACGCTGGGCAGGCGGGTTGGTGATCGCAGGGCGTAGCTTCTTGCTCCTATGACGCTGCTGCCCGTCATCGGCCTGTGGTATTTAGCTACGCCTTCTATCGTGATAGTTTTACCGCCACCATTCGGTTTGCCAGAGCCTCGTTTGTTGTTCGGCAGGATGCACCACGGGCAGGTGAGGATGGCTTGGAGCGAAAAGGTGATAGGTCGCTCCCTTACATCCCCGCAAATGATTATGAGTTATAAATAATATGCACTTCATCCAATTTCCAGGGAGAACCTCAGAAGCTTTGAGTGTTCTGACCTTCCTCCGTGGCTCCGAAACCCTGGCCAACGAGGAGATCAAGGAGTACGCCCTCAGCAAGACCGACGCTGACGTCAGCAAAAAGGACCTCTTCAAGAATCGGACCTTCTTGAAAGCTCTGGGGATCGTCTCTGTTATAGGTAATTACACTTTCCAGAGGTCGATCGAGATCGGATCCGAAATGAGGTGACAGCCCACATCAGTCCACTGCTGGAACTAGGCCTCTCCCAATGCTCGCCACTTCGATCGGTCCCGGGCCTCTCGCATTGCCAGCCGTCCTGCGCAAATCGTCACTCCACCTGGCCTGAGGGCGTCCTACATACGTTTGCCGAGACGCGGTCTCCACTCCAGAACTCGTTTACCCCAGCGGTTATCGGTTCTGCGGCTGATATGGCCATGTGTGGCCAGCCCACTGCCACCTGATACCCGGGGCGCTTTGGTGGGGCAAAGTAGACGTACTCCGAAACGAGTCTCCACATGTGAGAAACGCGGAAGCAGAGTCCTCAGAATCCGCCATGACATGTGCTTAATATTAAACTTACTCTACACATTTCAGGCATAGGCACCCAGCTAGTCGGCTTCAACGCTGTCACCTTCTACCTCCAGACAGTCCTGGAGTCCACGCAGACCAGCGTGCGGCCGGAGACGGCGTCTGTGGTCATAGGCCTCATACAGTTAACAGCCAGCGTCTGTACCACCACCGTCACTGACCGGTTTGGGAGGAAACCTATCCTGACTGTCACTTTGGCGGGGATGACCGTGGGAATGGTATGATAGATAGATATACTTTTTTTATATAAGAAGAGCTTTCAGGATGACCTCACTCCACCTGATGGTGAGCGGTCGTAAAATCCAAAAGTTAGGTCGACAGGCACAATAGAACAAACCCGTTGCGCCTGTCGCCCTCACCTTGAAGGCCCACTGCGATGCCGTTTTACGCCCCGCCTAAAGAACCCAGGATTGTAAGAGGAAGGAACACATGAGCTGGAAGGGCATTCCACGACTTAATGGCAAGTTTTATTTATTATGTTTGTGGTTCTTCGGTGTTCTGCCCATAACAAAAGTGCTTGAGCTACTTACTTTGGGATCGGAGCAATGCTATATTAACTATTCAGAAATGTAAAGAAAATCTACAAATATGGTAGATCGGACTCGGCGTTGTAGCGAGAAGTCCAAACTTGGGCTTCTCTTTCGCTTTCCATCAGGCGTAGGGAAGCCATTATGTCGAGCTACTATAAAAAAGGGTCCTGTAGCGGCTTACATTAGTTTAGCAGTCAAGCAGTTTCATATCATGCGCTGCCAAATAGAGGCAGTTTTTCTCCGCTGCGCATTCCCACCGCACACTTCAACATGTAGGTAGGAATTAATATTTGTATTTTTACCTGGACTTTACCTACCTATATGATGTTGTGTGATATTATTATTATTTAGGAAGCAGTAAATCAAAGAAAATAAAAGTATTTTTTTCGTTTTCAGATTGGTCTTGGTGCGTTTTTCAAGATAAAGGATGATGTCGATCAAATTACTGGGATCCTGAACTACTTGCCTTTAGTTTCATTAATTTTGGTGGTTTATTGCTACAGCGCAGGTATGTCTATCTAACCTTCAAATTTTTGCAAAGCGTGGTGACTAAAGCAAACACCCCAAAATAACAATAGGGATGTTTCCAGGGTCAAAATGATTACATTATATTTAGTCCGTATTTTAGATTACAAAATATATTGGACATGTATTTTCCTTTTTTCATTTAAACAAAAAATAACAACGATACAAGGCATCAAAATGTAGAGTGGGGGTCTTTGACGTCCACTCAGTGGCGAAAAAATTCCCACTCTTTGACGTCACGCGTAATTTTAACAGGCCATATTTTTGTCATTTTTGGGCCAATTTACAAATGAAAAAATACGTGTCTTTTATTTTTGGACAATCTAAAAAACGGACTAATTAGATTTTCTACGACAACAGGCCTAGTGTCATTGGGGAAGGCCAGCGGTTTGCAGGCTGATAGATAGATAGATAGACAATAAATGTAATTTTTGCACAAAACACAAAAACCGGCCAAGTGCGAGTCGGACTCTCGCACGTAGGGTTCCGTACCACTATACAGCTAAATAAATGTTTTTCTTTACGTTTTATTATATTGGAGTTAATTAAATGAAAAAATTAGGTAATTTGATTTATGACATTTAAAAAAAACTACGGGCTTGATTTGATTCAAACCAAATTTCGTTAGTAGTTTGCATAGTGATACACATGATATATTTTTTTCAATTTTATCATGCCCATATTTTAGAAGTTACGGGGGGGGGGGGACTACACTCATTTTACCACTTTGGAAGAGTCTCTCGCGCAAACTATTCAGTTTAGAAAAAAATGATGGTAGGAACCTCAACATCATTTTCAAATACCTATCCATAGATACCCCACACGTATAGGTTTGATGAAAAAAAAAAATTCAGTTTCAGTTCTATGTATGGGGAAAACCAAAAATTTTGAATTTTTTTCTGATTTTATTTTAAAATCTTAATGCGGTTCACAGAATACATATACGTACCAAATTTCAATAATGTAGCTCTCACAGTTTCGGAATAAACTGGCTGTGACATACGGACGGATAGACAGACATGAGGAATCTATAAGGGTCCCGTTTTTGCCATTTTGGCTACGGAACCCTAAAAATACAGAAAGAGAAAGAGGTAATGCAGCCATCGTCTGGTACTATCTAGGCGGTCTCACTAGTAAACGAACTTGCAGACAACCTTCGGGTAGAATAATGAAGATGATGATGAAAAAAAATTATGACTTACCTACCTAAGTATTCCTCCTCTTCCAGGCCTAGGCTCTGTGAACTGGGCGTTAACAGCGGAACTCTTCGACGGCCCCTCCCGCGCCCTCGGCCTGGCGGCGTCCGCGCCCGTGTCGATGGTGTTCATCTTCGTCACCACCAAGTACTTCGCGCTGATGACGGCCGCCATAGGACCCGCCGCCACCTACTGGCTCTTCAGCGTCAACTGCGTTCTGCTGTGTCTGTTTATACTGTTCTATGTACCAGAAACTAAAGGTAGGTAATTGTTACTGTTAGATTTTTATACCACCTTTTAATAATTATGTTGGACTTGGAACAGACAATATGTGCATTGGAAACCTGTAAGTACGTTTCCCAACCTTTTCACCGTCGTCAGTGGCAGAAGCACAAACCGTGCATTGCCAAAAAACCACTAAAAAAAAAAACCTGTAAGTATAATACGACTAAGTATGCCGTAGAAACAGACATGAGTGGCGGGGCTATTTACAAATGCGGTAGGTTACTAGGTTGCGTTCGAATTGCGTTTGAAGCGCGTATACGCGCGTCATCTGCGCGTCGTCGGCGCGTTTAAAATACGCCGTGTACTATGGCCCTAGGATCGGGCACATCGCTAGTCTAGAGCAGGAGTGGCCAACTTAATCAGTCCAAATATCAGAAGTAGATCTTTGGTTATATCAGATTAGTGACGAAACTGAGAAAGACATAAAGAAGAAGGAAGAAAGAAAATGTTGGTAACATCAAATGTAGCAAGATCTATTTCGTACTTCTTGATACTAAGATCAAGAAATACAATTAACTTAGGTATTTGTCAGGTTGGCTACCTCTGGTCTAGTGCATTAAACAAATTAATTGTCAAGACTTGAAACAGACCAGTCTGAGTCTGAGAGGCCAATCCGTTCAAGTCTAAGTGGGTACTTAGCATACTATAAAAAATTAAAATCTTTTCTCGCGTTCCAGGTAAAACATTCGCAGAGATTCAAGACGCGTTAGGGGCGAGGTCTGAGCCTGTTGACGAAGAAAAATCCGCCAAAAAGAACGGAAGATAACGGATCTATATTAAAATGCTCAATAGCCCAGTCACTTTTATACTTGACAAAACATGGAGTAATAATCGTTCCAACCAATGTTCAAGGAGTTTTTGAAACAATGGTGACGTGACGTAGGCGAGAGGCCCCATAATGTGATATGAATTGTAATTATTAAGTGAATTATGTTTAATGATACTTTAGCTTTAATTATATTGATGAATAAAGAGAACAATAAAATATTTACTTCTCAATGCCGTTGTGCCTATTTTTTCATATCTACCAACATTTTTATTTTAAGTTTGCTCAATGTTAGTAAAATGTATCTGAGAGCCTCTACATTTACAAACACTGTGTATGCAGGCATGGACGTAGAAAATTTCTACGTCCATGGCTGCAGGTTATACCTGTATAATAATACTCGCTTTATCTAGCTACTTACATAAGAAATTGAAATTAAAAAAAGAAAGACCTTACTTAGGCAGATATATCTGACTTTGACTGGCTCGATGGCTCATTTGGTAGAGACCTCTGCCTTCTGAGCCAAGAGTCGTGGGTTCGATTCCCGCACAGTGCAAACATTTGTGTTCATAAACATGTCTGTTTGTATTGGTCTAGGTGTTTTCTATGTATAATATGTATTTATTTACAAAAAAAAATGTTTAAGTAGTATATCAGTTGTCTAGTAGGTACCCGTAGTAGAAGCTTTGGCTTAGTTTGGGGCTGGATGGCGATGTGTGGCCCAGCGTGGCATGTCTTGGGTTATTTATTTTTATCTACTAAGGAAGCCTAAGTAGCTACGATAAGGGGCAGCGCGGACGACAGACTATTCGTGACGCACTTTTAAGTCTGTGATGCAATTATATGCAGTAACGCACACGACGCGCAAAAATCTGTCGCGGATATTTCACAGACTCAACGCACATTTTCGATCATTCTGTCGACAGAGCTGTAGGGACCTAGATGCTCTTTTTTAATGTCTCAGACGCAGACTCTATCGCACAAAAATTATGTCGTTTGCGCAGCCCCTAACAAGCATACAACCTAAACCAGTTTCTTAGTGAAGTTGCTTTTCACCCCATGTACAGAGAATCTCGCATAGGTAAGTAGGTATTAATAGGGTCCAGTAAATAATGTCGACTTGTCGTGTCATTGCATCATGAGGATGAAAGAAGAGAGGGCAACTATAATTGCTTTAAACCATAAATAAAGCCCAATCAATATAAACTTCTTGATCTTATAAGTTAAGTATTGACATCAACATTTACCTTTTCTAACTATTGTCACAACATTAGCTAGGCGAAATTCAACGTCGCATCATGAGTCAAAATTTATAGTAAATTCAATCTGGTAACGAAATGCGATTCTTTAGGTATTTGGGGAGAAATTTTCCGTTGCTTGTTCAAATTAGGCATCAGCAATGTATTCAGCAGTAAGTATTTTAGAGGTTTTTAGGGATGTAAACGAGCGACTCGATCTTTTCGCTCCAAGCCTGCTCGTGGTGCCGTGGTGCATCGTGCTGTATAACAGACGAGGCTCTGACAACAGACTGGTGGCGGTATAGCTTTCGCTCTAAGCCATCCTCACCTGCCCGTGGTGCATCCTGCCGAACAACAAACGAGGCTCTGGCAAACCGACTGGTGGCGGTAAAACCATCACGATAGAAGGCATAGCAAAATACCATAGGCCGATGACGGGCAGCAGCGTCACCGGAGCAAGAAGCTACGCCCTGCGATCGCCAACTCGCCTGCCCAGCGTGGCGATTATGGGTATATCCTCCTGAAGTTTGCTCTAAGTGGCGAACAACAGGAGAGGCCTATGTCCAGCAGTGGACTGCAATAGGCTGGTGATGATGAGTCTACGACAGTTCGGAGAGTCGTGGAAAGAGATATCACAATGTATCATTGTTAAATGTCATTGCAGACACAAAAAGCCACGACACCTGATCTGTTTCAAGCAGTGGACGGCACAAATGGTGATGGACATAGTAAACAGTGCCCTCAACCTGAAATGCCGACACTCAGACACGCACCAACAACGTCTGGTAAAGAAACCAACTAAAGAACTTTCAATACTAGTTATACCTAAGTTACCGAATTTCGGCCAGAGCCAATCACCTAAATAACAATAGGCTATTATGGCTATATATTGTAATTAGTCCGTCTTTTAGCTTATTCAAAAATAAAAGACACGTATTTTTCCTTTTTCTATTCAAATAAACAATAGCAAAGATACAAGGCATTAAAGTTAGGAGTGGGAGTGTTTGACGTCACTCGCTCCCGTAAAAATGCCTCACTGAGTGACGTCACGCGTAATTTCAACGGGCTATAACTATGTAATTTTTAGTCTGATTTACAAATAAAAAAAACGTGTCTTTTATTTTTGAATAAGCGAAACTAAAAGACGGACTAATTATAATTTTTAGCCATAATGGCCTATTAAAAAAACGTAGGAGCTGCCAAAGTACCTATTTACAAGATGTTAGATTCCTGCCCGGGAGGTATATTAAGTAGGTAAGTTTTTTAGGTGTTGTGATATGACTATGACCAGTTAGTTCAGTGGCTCAATTGGTAGTGACCCCTGCCTTCTGAACCAAGGGTTGTGGGTTCGATTCCTACGCGGCACAAACATTCGTGTGATGAACACTTGTGTTTGTTCCGTGTCTGGATGTTTATATTTGTACTAGCTGTGCTCGCGACTTCGTCCGCGTGGAATAGTTATTTTTTCTCCGTTTTTTTTTACATTTTCCATTATTTCTTCGCTCCTAATAGTTGCAACGTGATGTTATATAGCCTAAAGCCTTCCTCGATAAATGGTCTATTCAACACAAAAAGAATTTTTCAATTCGGACCAGTAGTTCCTGAGATTAGCGCGTTCAAACAAACAAACTCTTCAGCTTTATAATCTATACTTATAATAAATCTGTAGAGAGGTCAATTCTGTACATGAAATATTTTTTCAAAATAACTCTCAGGGGGTGATTAGTGATCGATACTGATGCCAAAAATTCAATCAGTAAAATTTTTGTCTGTCTGTCTGTCTGTCTGTCTGTCTGTCTGTATGTTCGCTATAGAAAAGAAAACTACTAGACGGATTTTAACGAAATTTGGTACGAATATTCTTCATACTCCTGGGCAGGTTATAGTATACTTTTCATTACGCTACAATCAATAGGAGCAGAGCAGTGACAGGAAGTGTGTGGGAAACGGGAGAAATTTTTATCTGCATGTTTGATCGCGCATCACGCGAAAACTAAGGCATGGAACTAAATGCGGTTTTCATTAATGTGTTGCTAGAGGTCTAATTTAAAATTTAGGTACCATTTTATGGAAGTCTGTTATTTTTGAAACCCGTTATCCACGCGTGCGACGCCGCCGGCACAGCTAGTATTAGTTAAGATTTAAGTATTTATTTGTACCTTCGTTGTTCTGATACCCATAACACAAGTGCTTAAGCTACTTACTTTGGGATTAGAGCAATGTATGTGATGTTGTCTGATATTTATATTATTTATTTATTCATATTACAGGATGTATTGGCGAATACAAAAGTGATGATCCTCCAAGAGGTTAACGAGCCCATACTGAACATGGCTGTGTCGAAGGCGGCGACCTTCCTCGGCGCCTACGACGTGAACATCATCGACAACGTCGTGTGGGACAAGGATTACTTCGGAAAGTAAGAGATGAAGAGTTCATTTTAATACCTATAGGATAACTCGTACTAAAATAAATTGAAACGCAAAGAAGAAGACCATCTTTGTGAAATGAATAAATAAATAAAAAGAACTATGCGTCCTAGACTTTAAGTCCTCACATATTCTCTCTCCTCTCTTTCCATGGCTCAACTTGTCCCCCAGAGTGTTCTCAATGATGACTGACGTGATATTCGTGGCGACGGCGACGCACATGTGCGTGATGCGCTTCGCGGAGCAGTCGGCGGTGCCCGTGCTGTGCATGCGCTCGCGCACGCACGCCAGCATACAGGCGCTGTCCACCGTCATGGCGATCATTGTGAGTGGACCTGACTACCATCGACCTATCACAATCCACTGCTGTCGTAGCGCTACATACCTACGCCTCTCCAGTTTTCTCGCAGGGTACCATAATGCATATGTCACCGGAAAATAGCAAGAATCGTAAGTTGATCAATTTCCTAGGTAGTTGATTAACTTTCGGAAAATAACCAACGGTAGTTGAAATGTATTATTTAACGCAATGGATTTCAGTTAGTTGATCAATTTACGGTAGCCTGACAGTCATTTAATAATTTACGATTTTGACACAAGTAAAATCGTCCTCAAATGGGCCAATCGTTGCTCAATGTACTATTTAACGGTGCACTATTACCCGTAACTTAATACACTGTTCCCTGATTGGTTGCCGGGATAACACCACGTGAGCCATTGAACCAATCAACGTTCACCTCACCTTCGTCGGATGATTTTACGGCAAGACCCCGTAAAATGATCAATTTACTAAAATACATACGTTAAATAATACATTTCAACTGCCGTTTATTATTTTCCGAAAGTTAATCAACTACCTAGGAAATTGATCAACTTACGATTCTTGCTATTTTCCGGTGACACATATACCATCGACCCATCGCAATCCACTGCTGGACATAGGCTTCTCCAGCTGTTCACCACTTAGGGCAAACATCTGGAGGATTTACCCTATAATAATCGCCACCCTGGGCGAGTTGGCAATGGCAGGGCGAAGCTCCTCGCTCCGGTGAGCCCTGAATACCATCGGTACCATCGACCTATGGCAATCCACTGCTGTTATTGCGCTACATACGCCTCTCCAGTTTTCTGCGACTTTGGCCAAATCTGGGGGCGTTGCCCATGATCGCAGGGCATATCCCGTCGACCCATCGCAATCCACTTCTGGACATAGGCTTTTCACCACTTAGGGAAAACATCTGGAGGCTTTACCCTATAATCGCCACCCTGAATATAGGCGATCGCAGGGCGGAGCTCCTCGCTCCGGTGAGCCCTGACTACCATCGGTACCATTGACCTATGACAATGTAATGTATCTTCTTGCTCCGGTGAATGACGCTGCTGCCCGTCATTGGCCTGTAGTGTTTAGCTACACCTATAATCGTGATGGTTATACTTGTCGGTTGCCAGAGTCTCGTTTGACGCGACTTGGAGCGAAAAGATGATAATGATAATGACGCTGGGCAGGCGGGTTGGCGATCGCAAGACTAGACTATAACGCAGATTTATTTACGAACTCTTTCCAGAGCCAAGTTCCTCTATGAAGTAGATAGGTACCTACTCATAAACGTTGTCCAGGACCGAAGTGACGAACACTGGATAAACTTCACGACGAGATTCAGCCTGCGGTGCTTAAACGACACCATGTATCTATGCCTTTCATCAAGGACGCTCAAGAGGCAGCCGTTGCAGTTATGATTTCTATATCTAGCGGAAAGGGTGCTTTAGGTACCTTGCCCTACTTAGGTACAGATGACTCGACGTTGGAATTTATGTGGGGTTATTAGACTTCTCTGGGATGTAAGGGAGCGGCCTATCATCATTTCGCTCCAAGCCAACCTCACCTGCCCGTGGTGCATCCTGCCGAATAACAAACGAGGCGCTGGCAACCGACTGGTGGCGGTATAACCATCACAATTTAAGACGAAGCTAAATAGCACAGGCCGATGACGGGCAGCAGCGTCACCGGAGCGAGAAGCTACGTCCTGCGATCGCCAACCCGCCTGCCCAGCGTGGCGATTATGGGCATTTCCTCCAGATGTTTGCCCTGAGTGGCGAGCAACTGGAGAGGCCTATGTCCAGCAGTGGACTGCAATAGGCTGGTGATGATGATGTGATGATGATTAGACTTCTCTGAAAAACGGGTTCACGCACGTGCTTGTTGTTCACAAGCTATGGCTCATCGGCTTTACACATTGTTCCTTGCAGGAGGAGTTCGGTTTGATGAAGGGCATCAACGTTGCTTACGTTGGAGCACCACATCCCGTTCTCAACTCGTACCTGCTCCTATGCCCCATGCTGGGCGCTAACATCAGGTTCAAATGTTGCTGCAAAGAGGTAACTTTTACTCACACTGGCTCCTGATGCAGCTGATGATGATCATCGCAGCCGTTAAGTCCGGTTTTATCCATTACGCCTTCGTGCCCGAAAACCGGTTTCTTACTTATTCTTCTCCGATGTCGCCAACATTTCAAGAACGTCCGTTCGAAGTAAGGGTTTTATAGGTGAAGAGTCAGAACTCAGAAGCCATTAGGAGAGACCTGAACATCTTCTAGGAATTAGGCATCCAATCTATCTAGCTTTCCTTTTGCCCTAATTTCTGCATTGGCACCATATGCTATTAACTATCAAGACCTGTTGTATATTGACCTGGGCCCCTCCCACCAAAATCGAAAACGATCGTTCGTTGAACGGATCGTGAAATTTTTCAAAATAAATCTTTCCCATTTGTCCCTCCCGTATTATTCTTATATGAATTAAATTAATTAAAATCGACTTTGACGAATTTTAGTTCGTATATTCGAACACGTTAGGGACAAATGGGCGGAATTATGGTACCAAAGTACGCGATCCGTTCAACTAACGACCGTTTTCGTTTTTGGTGGTATAATCACAGCAGACTATGAGGTAAGTATATAGGTACGGTACGTTTCCAGGCAGGCGTATGCCCTCTCCTGCACAAGGCCAGTGAGGACTTGACAGCCAAGTCCCGCACTGAGTCCAGGGAATGTGCCTCCATGCAACAAGTGCTCTGCAACTCTTCGGTCATCATATCAGGGCCGACTAGCGAGAATAAGGACCATGCGAAGCATGACTACAAGATCACTTTGAAGGTAAGGAAGGGAAAAAAGTTCAAATTGAGAACCTCATGGTAGAGAATGCCTATGCGGCATTAAGTCCGTCCTTTGTCATCACCATCATCATCATCATCAGGCTATTGCAGTCCACTGCTGGACACAGGCCTCTCCAGTTGTTTGCCACCTAGGGCAAACATCTGGAGGATATACACATAATCGCCACGCTGGGCTGGCGGGTTGGCGATCGCAGGGCGTAGCTTCTTGCTCCGGTGACGCTGCTGCACTGTGATATTTAGCTACGCCTTCTATCGTGATGGTTTTACCGCCACCAGTCGGTTTGCCAGAGCCTCGTTTGTTGTATGGCAGGATGCACCACGGGCAGGTGAGGATGGCTTAGAGCAAAAAGGTTAGATAGGTTCCTACTCATCTCCACACAGGTCGCGCTCCCTTACATCCCCATCCTTTGTACACTATTTCTATTGTGCAAAAAAGATTAAATAAAGACATAAAACCTCCTCCTTTTTTGAAGTCGGCTACTCCTTGAATTGACCACTGTCACAGATATTTATGCAGGACTCATCATCATCCTAGCCTTTTTCCCGATTGTCTCAGGGTTGGCTTCCCAAACTGAGAGATTTGGCGAGGGCTAAGCTTTTACACAGAGCGACTGCCATCAGACCTCCGCAACACTTAGGGTAAGCTATACCCATTTCCAGTTTAGGCGTCAGAGTTATCATTATCTCTGATATGATGTAACGACTGCTATCTGAGTTGGTAAAGATGTATGCAGGAGACTAGTTTGTTTGAATGGGCCGTTTTCCGCAACTCGACGACTAAGCGCCTATTTTGCAGGAGACTATTATTTCTATATTATTTTCCCATAGGACATAGAAAAGTGCACACCATGTGGATGGATATTCTTCCACACGTGTCCCCGAGGCTGCGAGTGCGACGACGATCTCTTCAACCACTGCAACGCGCGCACCTTCAAGAGTTACCAGAACATGCAGTACATCGCTGCTGCGCTTATGGCCTATTCCGTAAAAGGAACAAAGTTTTGACAGACAATTTTTCTAGAAGATACAAGTATTTATAAACATGGCACTTGGAATAGGTATATCTGATCGAAATCACGTTAACTTTGCATGAGAGATCCTTATCTCCATTGCAGGGTTCATCATCATCAGCCCTCATCAGTCCACTGCTGGACAAAGGCCTCTCCCAATGCTCGCCACTTCGCTCGCTTAGGCCCGGGACCGAGCGAAGTGGCGAGCATTGCAGGGTTGCCAGATCAAAATTTTGACATTCGGGAGGGTGTATAATCAAAAATCCGGGTGATGTATGACAATACTTGTTAAAAATTGGGAGAAAAAATTTCCCATTCAGTTGCTTGGAGAGCAAAAAAAAGGTCAGCCCTGCTACATTGCATTGAAAAATGCCTTCTAGCCATATTCACAAACATTACTATGCTTACTGTGAATGCACAGGTACCCAAAAACCTATAGGAGTTTGGTGCAGTTCCACTGAGGCGGAATGGAGCACAGATAATGTGTACCGTGTTTCATCAATGTGGATGTGGATTTCAAGCTATGTGATTATGAATAGGGGCACAGATTGTCTCCATTCTGCTCCACTTTGTCTTAGTGGAACTATACCCCAAATATACTATACCAAGCTATACAAATATGCTTCGAAAAGGCATTTCTTTATTGTGACATTGTTAAATTATATTAGTGGTGTGTTCAGACCAGGGACTGAAAGCGGTTACGGTATACGGTTACGGTACCGGTATAAAATAAGTGTACCTTTATAAAATAAAGGTAAGGGTATACCGTTATTCAACCGGTATAAAATATCGGTACCGAAAAGCCGCGACGTTGCCAAACGGCTGCGGATTGTTGGCAACGTCGCGTGCGTTGCGCGGAGCGTATCGATCGACACCGGCAAAATATTCTTCCTGACATTTCTTATCTGTCCGTGCATAGCACGCGAAAGACTGCCTGTGCATGGCACACGCGAAAATTCTGGTCAGTGATAGAATGAATGTCGTCTCACTTTTCAATACAAATAATATTTTTTGATGTTGTCTGATATTAAATTTTTTTTAAAAATAATTTTGTTCTTTATGTTTAGATACTATTTATATGTATACCCATCACAATTTTAAGTATGTAGTTATTTTGTTTGTAACTTTATTATGTATCTAAAATATATACATAAGTAGGTAACAAGGTATGTGCATTACTTCTTAGTAGTTAGTTTTTTAGTTTTTAAAATTAGTTGGTAAAATTATTGACTGGTACAGAATGCCACACGGCATCAAGTCCGTCATTTGTACTTTCATCATCATGATGATGATGATGATAGTATAGTTTTCTGACTCGCCCAATGGTTGACTGGTATAGAATGCCACACGGCATTAAGTCCGCCATATGTACTTTCATCATCATCATGATGATGATGTTATAGTGTTCTGGGTCGCGTAATGGTTGACTGGTAGAGAATGCCACACGGCATTAAGTCCGCCATTTGTACTTTCATCATCATGATGATGATAATGTTGTAGTTTCCTGACTCGCCCAATGGTTGACTGGTATACTCGTAGAATGCCACACGGCATTAAGTCCGCCATTTGTACTTTAATCATCATCATGATGATGATGACGTTATAGTGTTCTGGCTTGCCCAATGGTTGACTGGTAAAGAATGCCACACGGCATTAAGTCCGCCATTTGTACTTTCATCAATGATGATCATCATGAGATGATGATGATGATTGTATAGTTTTCTGACTCGCCCAATGGTTGACTGGTATAGAATGCCACACGGCATTAAGTCCGCCATTTGTACTTTCATCAATGATGATCATCATGAGACGATGATGATGATGTTATAGTTTTCTGACTCGCCCAATGGTTGACTGGTATAGAATGCCACACGGCATTAAGTCCGCCATTTGTACTTTCATCAATGATGATCATCATGAGATGATGATGTTATAGTTTTCTGACTCGCCCAATGGTTGACTGGTATACTCGTAGAATGCCACACGGCATTAAGTCCGCCATTTGTACTTTAATCATCATCATGATGATGATGATGATGTTATAGTGTTCTGGCTTGCCCAATGGTTGACTGGTAAAGAATGCCACACGGCATTAAGTCCGCCATTTGTACTTTCATCAATGATGATCATCATGAGATGATGATGATGATTGTATAGTTTTCTGACTCGCCCAATGGTTGACTGGTATAGAATGCCACACGGCATTAAGTCCGCCATTTGTACTTTAATCATCATCATGATGATGATGATGACGATGTTATGGTGTTCTGGCTCGCCCAATGGTTGACTGGTAGAGAATGCCAAATGGCATTAAGTCCGCCATTTGTACTTTCATCATCATGATGATGATGATGATTGTATAGTTTTCTGACTCGCCCAATGGTTGACTGGTAGAGAATGCCACACGGCATTAAGCCCGCCATTTGTACTTTCTTTGAGCAATAAAGAATACCTACGACAACTGATAAAAAACGGACCCGACACTTGATAAGTGTGAACAGAGGCGCCGACATCCGATTAAAATCCGGACCCGACACCCGTCAAGTAGGAACGGGCTCTTATTGGTATCAGAACAACGAGGGTACCACAAATACATACTTAATTACAAATATAATTTGACACGGAAGAATCACAAATGTTCACATGAATGTTTGTCCCGGGTGGGGATCGAACCTACGACTCATGGTTCAGAAGGCAAGAGTCCACTACCACTTACAACACTACCAATTGCGCCACCGAGCCAGTCATTCTCAGAATAGTTTGTCTCCTCTCCCCGTCTCTTTCATACCGAAATTACCTTTATTTTACGGTACCTGAAAATTTCGGTACCGGTATAAATTTAGATATCGAAATATTCCGGTAACCGTTATATTTCGGTATGACGTCATACCGAAATATAAAGGTACCGTAATTTTTCGGTTATTCAGTCCCTGGTTCAGACTGTAAAATTTGTGTAATATGTGGTGTAATATAATGATTATACAGTTTTAAATAAAACTTTGTTTCAAATTGTAAAATTTGTTTACTATAATACATTTAATAACTATACTTTTTATCTACAATTTTTATAATATGTAATAATGTAGGTAAATGCTATCTGGATATACAACAACTTGAAACATTATATTATGATGGTTTTCTCAGTCGAATCAGTTTAGGAAATTATCTTTTCTAAATATTCTCAGGTCTGGGTATTCTGGGAGATGTCATCATCTAGTATTAATAGTACAAGGTTAACCTTCCTTGGTGTGAATTCTGACACGATTATTCATTAATTCAATTAAAACGGAAGGATGAGATA